>JANRGW010035936.1:0-13907 GCA_024733675.1 Psilopsiagon aymara
AAAGAAGAGAAGCTAGTGCCTTGCCTACTAATAGAGGCCTGTGGCTTTAGCAGGCACCAGTAGAAAACTTCCATCAACTTCCCTGGGCAACCCATTCCAGTGCCTCACCACCCTCACAGTAAAGAATTTCTTCCTCATATGCAATCTAAACTTCCCCCGTTTAAGTTTGAACCTGTTATTTGGTTGAAAGATTAAAGAAGTTTAAAGGCTTCCATCTGGGTTTCCTAAATCCATGAAAACTATGGACTGAAATGTTTTTAAAGAATTAATGAATTATAAATAATAAACCTCATTCATTAATTGTAAGTGCATGCTCAATCATGGATACAGATACTCAAGGATACTGCTACAAAAGGAGTGTTATAAATGTGTGGCAGAGCTACAAATACCACTCATATACCACTTCTGGTGGGGAAAGAGGTGTAGCCAGACTGTGAAAGATGGGAAGGCTAAAATTTCGTAATGGTGATGTGAGTTGAAAAGTTGGGAAACTATGAACAAGTTAACAAAAATAAATAGCTGCTCTGCTGTTGAGCTTGATTCTCAGAGCCATGATCAGCAGTGTTCTGAGAGTTCAGAGACTGGCAGTGAATCAAATATTTCTTCCTTCTTCAGCACCAGTAGTCTTAACATGCCCCTTTGGGGAAAAAAGTGTTTTTTCACTTTGAACATATGGCATTATCTTGAGCTAACTGACTGCTTTCTGAACATTTCCAAAAGGACAAGTCTTACATTGCAGAAGGCCAAGAATGCAGCTTCATTTTGTCTTTCAAAGTTTAATCTGAAAAAGTTGTTTGCTCTTTTTCTACAGATTTAATTTGGAGCACGTATGTCCAGCATATGTAACATCATCAAACAGTTACCTGATGCTCTTCAAAGGAGTATCTTCAAGGTATGTATGGGTAACTGTACAGACTGGTATGAATTTGCATCCAGAGCTGCTTGGTTTCAATTTTGTAACGGTAGTCTCTGTTAAGAGAAACAGCCTTTAGAATGGAGGCCTAGATTTTGTGAACGTATGTCTCACTTTTGTGTCTGGTGTATAGTATAAGCATTTGAAACTTTTCAGCTTCATTTTCATAGCAGGCGATTCCCTGCATCCCAGACTTCTGTAAGATTCTCTGTATTTACTGAGAATCTTTAATTTAAAATTACATGAAGAAGGTAAAAAAAAAAAAAATTCTTTCCTTTTGCAGCGCATCTTTTTAGGAGCAGACATTTTCATATCTTTTTGGCAGTGTTCTCAGTGCTTTGTTTTACTGTTAATGTGGTAAGTCAAAGTAAATTTTACAGACTCACAGGCTCAGATATCTGAAATATGATCATCTGTTAGAAGTCCTCCCTGGGACAGTTACAGCCCCCACATGGTCCCACAGCAAACATGATTATGGGAGAAGAATGCTTGAGGTCTGCAACTGAGATTAGTACATGTGAGGTACTCTTGCTTCAGTCTTCACAAAATCACCTGCTACAAGTCTGAGTAATGAGATAGGTGAGATTGGATGTGTGTTCTACTTTAGTACTGACTTGTTACATTTTGAAATGTTTTCAGCATCTGTCTTGATGATGTCTGTTTAAACTATATAGATCCACATCTCTTACTTGGTTTTATGTTCTTTACAGAGCAAATATAGCTTTACATACTCCTTTGATATGAAAGAAGTGCATGTCCAATACCTGCTCCTCATTGTTGAGTGCTCTCAGCATTGCTTTTCTACCTGATTCTTGTTTTCTTTCCTTCCCAATAGCTTTCTTACTTCTTGAAAGCAAAAAAAGACCCCGAGTGTCATCATTACTTCCTAATGTTTTTCAGCAGTTCTGCCTTCCTATCTCTTATTTCCACAGCTGACTTGAGGATCTTATTTTCAGGTGATACACACTTTATTGTCACTTACATGTGTGTAAAGCAAGGGTAAAATAGGTGTATGATACTACTCTGATTTAAACAAGGAGCATTGTGATTTGTTAATGCTCTGCACAGATTGCAGAGCCCTAAGGTGCCTGTGGGAAAGAGAACGTCGACAGCAAGTGACCAAGTCCAGAATCTTGCTGTGCCATGCACAGAGCAGGCACTCCAGTGATGGTGCTTTACAGGAAATATTTCCCGGGGAGCCTGAGCTCTGAATCAGGTTTTTCTTTGTTAGTTTAGAAATTAATTCATAAAGGTGTATGTAAGAGGGTAACAGTTGTTTGTTTGGAACAATAATATTACTAATAATGCTAGAATCCTCAGGCACTTCAGTGAGAAAATGCATGGTTTTATTCCTTTGAGTCTTAAGTACGTCAGATGAAAATTTAATCTGTAGATGTGTTACAGGGAAAACCATATGGCTTGATTCATGCTTGGAAAGATGTCTGACTTGGCTAAATTAATTTCCCAGCAAGCTTGTCCTTGCTGACTGCAGGACTTCTGGGATTATAACAGGAATGCAGACAAGGTTGTCTTGTCCTTGGCATTTTTAGCATGATCTAGGTATGGTCACAGGTGGGCAATTGAACTCTTTGTGCTTCATTTCCCACTGGGTGTCAGTTGTCATTTCACTCCCACGATTGGAAATGAGTATCAGTGATGATGAAGCACTCTCTTCTTCATTCTGTAGTGAAATGGAGGCATAGCAAGATCTGAAAATGTGACATTGTGTCAGGGATGCTTTTGGCACTTCTTTTCCTAGCCCAAAGGTAAAAGAATAGGTAATCCTTGCTTTTTGACTGTTTTTTTTTATCATCCCCTTGTTTTTGTAAAGGCAGCCTGAAATATGGTTCTGAAAGTAAGAGCGGTGTTGCTCTTCCCAGAAAAGCTCATTCTCCTGCCTTGGTATTACCCAATATTACTTAGCTCTTGTCTGACAAGGTTTGGTGGGTGGAGGAAGGGACTAGGCCTTATTTTGAGATTTTAAAAGGAGCTGAATTTTATATGAGCTTCACAGTTTATTTGTTTTATTCCTGTCCAATAAAAAGCTGCTTTTCCATGGGAGCCTGAGGAGAACTCTTTCAAGATGAAAGGAAGTGGAATGCGTCTGAAAGAGCAGCAAAAGTTTGATGGCTTTTGCTTGCTGATGGTATGAACAGTTAAATCTTTTAAAAGACAGTGTTGCTTTCCTATTAATCCTATTGGTTGTACAACTCTTACCCATCTTTTGTGAATGATCATACTTCATTGTTTGCCATAAACCCGTTTGTTTAAATTCTTTTAAGAACATTCCACTCTTCTATGAAGTTTGAAGGATTACATGCAGCTTGGGTTTCCCCTGGTACTTTCAGGTTGGTTTTGATCACTGCCTTAATATACTGGATTACATTTCCTTTATGTGTTGCTTTGTGACACACAGAGGGTATGGCAGCTTTGTGTGGCTAGTGTAATATTCATGCTTTATTGCATAGAGAAACATTTATTGCTGTTGAATAACCTGATGGACCTATGGTGTTGTTTTTCCCCTTCAAATAGTCAGTTGACTCCATGTGCTTGAGGTGCATAGTGTTGTTTGAGTGATTTAAAATAGGAAACATGGGGAGGACCACGCGCAACTCAGTTTGCCAGGCATTACTGAAATTCAGGTCATGCTGATGGGAATTACAAAACTGAAAGTGTTGCACTTCCCAAGTACATTTCTAATGAACATTAATGTGCTGCTACAATGTCTGCTCATGTTAGTAATGCTTCTTACCCTTTAAAACCTGCTGGCCTATGCTGAGTTCTGGACTGCTACACCTGACCAGTCCTGGTGCCTGTCTTGATGGCTTGCTTGAAAAAGCTCCTCTCAGTGAAGCATTGGAATGTGTAGTCTCTGTATGCCTTCACTGGTAGGCAGCTCAGTTTGCCTCCAGAAGATACTGCCACACTGTAAATGAAGCATGTAGTTGCCACTTAGTCCTCTTAAGGTGTGAGCAGAAAGATTGTTTTCATCTTTGTGGCAGTTTAACTATCATCACTTTCTGGTAATCTTCCTGCTTTAACTCCATGGGCAGTGATTTCAGCACAGTAACACAACTGAACGTGTCTTTTGTTAAAACTCAGGGAAGTGATCAGTTCTGGTAGTTAACACAAAACATAGGAGTTTGCCTTGGTACTGTGGCCAATTATCACTTCTCATCAGAAACTTCATCACTTCATAGAATACTTCATGACATACATTGCACAGAACACTCTTCTCAGTGGGAAAGTTGAACAGTTCCAACAGTGTTGGAAAAGAGGTTGAATTTTTAAATAGCAAATGTATTACATCTGCTTTAGTTTTATTCCTAGATTGCTCAGCATCAGAAATTGTTTATCACTTATTTTGTCAGGAAGCTTCTTTCGCTTTGTTGTTCACATTTCTAGTTCTTCAGGGGCACATTTCTAATTCTTCAGAGGTTGCAGACTTAAGGGTCAAGACCTTTTCTTTTTCCTTTGGTGGTTATTTGTTCCAATTTTCTTCTTTCCTAGTCATGTTTCATTGTTTTTTTACCCAGCAATAATTTTTTGCGTTTTCTACAATCAAAACTCTTACTGTCACATCTATATGTGAACATTCAGAGGAGCTACTCTGAGCACCAGCCAGACTGTCCACTAGGTAGTTTCTGTCAGCAGCTATTTTTATGAAGTGTTCCCAATTGCTCTTTACTAGGAAGGTGTGAAAGCTATTTACACCTAACACAGTTAGCTAATTTTTATACTTTGTGTTTTGTATCAAGGGAGCTACTTTTCTGTTGCAGTACTGTCTGTCATTTAGCTATGTCTCTGAATTCTTTCAGACTGTGCTGTCAATTCATAAGCTTATAATGGTCATTTATTGCCTGCAAGTTTTAATTAGTTTTTTTGTTTTCCTTCATTTTAACATTTCAAATATGTGATGATTTATTCTATTTTGCTTCCTTTGTGTGGAATGAACTCATATCTTGCTTATATTTTAACCACTGTGTATCCTGTTTTTCACACAAATGGATTGTATTAGTTCTCTCTGTTTCATATTATCAATTGGAATTCTTAGTTATTTAAATGTCTCCTCAAAATCTAACCCTCCACATAATTATACTTTTTATCTCGCCCTGCTTTTGCAATGGACTCAGCAAGAGCATGAGTACTGGTTCGGGTTTTCATTGCTTTGCTCTATGGAGTAACAGATTGCCTCCATCAGAAGTTATCATGCAGAAATTACAAATGTAAAACCAGAATGAATTTCTGTACATGTAATTACACGTGCAGAGTATTCCTGCACAATTTGAAGCATTTGTGTACAGCAAAGTCTGTAATTGGTAGTAATTTTTCAGCTTTATGGTGGATTTATTTTGGTGATTTCATCATCTTTGCTAAAGATAAAGTATGTTTCATTTGGAGTGATGGAGAAAGGGTTTCTTGTCTTCGATGCTGGAGCTGTGATCAATAGTGGGCATTTAAACTTCACATGGCAGAGGAATCTTAATTGGACCCGATGTAGTAAGGTCAAGTTGACTGTCAGTGCTGTGTAACTGAAGGAATTAATTTTCTCCAATACTTAATTTGTCTTTCATTACAGTTGTGTAATTCCAAGTTGCAAAGATGAGAAGTCATGCAGAAACTCTGTGGCTGAATTTTTAGACTGCTGCTGAAGCCTTGCACAGCGAGGTTCTATAATGTTACTGAATGAATGAGTAAAGGGAATTTCATGGAGTGTTAATGATAACAAAATGACATTATCATTTGCTGGGGAGTGGCTGTTGGAAAATGGACACGATGAGACTATTGATCGTTGGATGAAAGAAACCTGACAGTAATGAACCAAGGGCTTTGCGGCCTTGCCTGGAGGTTACTAAAGGACAGGTACATGCAGAAGGACTGGGCAATTTGGCACAGAAAGTTGCGGAGACAGATATAATGAGAAGGAACTGATAACTGTAACCTTGAAACACAGCTGCAGGCCTTAACAAGCTTGGACTTGAGACAAGTGTGGAAAACAACAGAGAAGAAGGAACTGCAAGAGTGGGGGGGTACTACAAGTGTAATCTCTGTATTGTAACCAGTCATGTATTGACTAGTATGCATAGGTCGCCAATCATATACTGCTTAGTGTAACCCATAAGAGTATATAACTGGGACCCTCAGATGAAATAAACGAGCTTTGACTAATGATCATATTGATTGTTGTCATTCTCCCACCACCGGAGGGGCCTACCGCAATCATTCTTTTGTGGTTTTATGCAGGGCAGTTATATAGAGTGAATGAGAGTATGTAATGGGAAGACTTAATTGATTAAAATCTTTGTGCGCTAAATGGGAGCTTCAGTTTGAGCTACGTGCCATTGAAAACTGAACTCTTGATTGCTGTTCAATGAAATCTATGCAGAACAGAAGTCTCTGGTGAATCTGCTGCAGCAGTAATGCAGTTTAACAATAAAAATCAGTGCTTGGTCCCAAAGTCTAGCGTTTAATATAATATACATGGTTCATGTCTTTCATTGATTCCTATGGTTCCCTTAGGCTATCTGTTAATTTACTACCTCTGTCTGGATCTGGAGAGGTCAGTAACTTGAAGAAATATATTATTTTCTGCTTGTTCTGTATTGTGTGTGGGTTACAGCAACTAAAATCCATAAGTGTTGCTTGTGAAGATGTTGCTTGAGGCATTTAACCCATATACATCTGGAGACAAAATGCGACTACCCAAGTAGTGAATAGGCAGGAGTGTTCCTTTCAGAAAACCAAGCAGAGTATTCCAGTGTCTATTTTTTTTTAATAAGTCTCCTTACAGTAACAAACACAAGTTTTTGGGGTTTTTCTTATTATTGCTTTCTAAGTCTAATGGACTCTTTGTTAAAATGTAGTTTTCATACAACTAACTTTATTCAATTTCTGTATGTTTTGTAGACATATCAGGACTGGAGCCTGGTTACAAGTGGAACCTGTGTCATCTTAAGCTACTTAACAGCAATGGATGAAATACGTGAGAATTTCACTAATTCATAATTTATTAATCAGGCATTTTATAATCTGCCTAAGAAGAAATTGCATCTTATCTTCATCCATCAGTGAAGATTTGAAAGCTGTGTACCCTGGGCTTTCACTTCAGCAACAATTCTTTCCCAAAACACAGCCTCATTCATATTTATGAATATTTTATAGAATAGAAGCATAACTCGGTTCTTAGGATTTCACAGCAAGTCTCAAAAGTTTTGCTATTAACTGGGCTTTGGTTTTGCATATGTACACAGTACATTTTGTCCTCTGCTATATTATCCTTGTGAAGTATTCGTATGTAATGGAAAATAGAATACTTAAATGTAGCCGAGTGCTTGAATTCGCAGGTCTTGAAAGTTCCTGGGAGTCCAGCCTTGTGTTTTGACTCGCAGCCTTCTCTCTATTAGTAATAGTTCTTCTTGATTGGTGAACTACTAAACCCAAACTGAAATCACCAGTCATTTGGAAAACTAGAATACAGTTCACTTTCAGGTTGCACCAGAAATCTTTCATTTGGGAAGTTGCTGTGCATGCACCGAAAAAAAAAAAGGGGTGGGAGGAGAAGTTTCTATGTCCAAACATGGTAAAGAATTTACGAGAATTGTTTTGGAAGTACTGCTGAATCACTCTTAAAATACTTGGGAGAGATCTCTGAAAAATACGCAATGATGTGAAGCAAATTAGCTGCAAATATCTGTCGTGCTACCAACATTTTTTTCTTTAAGAATGTCATTAATTAGTGCATGTAATTTTCCTGCTGTAAATTTGAGAGAGCAGTCACAACTTCTGTTGTGAGATAGACATGTACCTATCGTTTATTTAACTGTAAGAACTGCAGCATCAATATTCAATAGTGTGCAGGGGTTGTCCCATACAAAACGACATCCTTTTACTGCTTTTGTTTTGGTGTAATCTTTAACAATGACAATGTATCTATGGCCTGTGAAGTATACCACACACAGACAAAAAACCACAGCTTATTTTATGTAGTTAGAGTAGAAAAAGAAATATTCCTGATGTTGCATCTTATTTTGGATGTTCCAGTGATGACAGAAAATGGGACAGAATTTTGAAAATGGGACCTGTATGTGTTTTTATTAGGCCAGTTTGTTTCTCTTTGTAATCAAAGAGAGTATTATACCTCACCCTCAAATTCCTGCCTTGCCTATTCGCAGATTAACCTGAACAGCTCTTGCCTGTGTGGTCTGTCTCTTCATGATTTTTCTGCATAGCCTATTACAGCAAACCACGATACACGTACACAAGCCTACAGGGATATATCTGTGACAAGTGGTACCTAATTCTGTCTTCAGCTCTTAATTTAGTCAACAAGTAAAAAGTAATTCCCCAAACATAACTGGATTATCAGCACAGTGAAGTTTTTAATCAGTCACCGTTTAAAATGAATCATGTTACAAGGCCACTTTTACATTGTAGGGTTATACAGGGAAACCCTACAAAGGCAAGGTGCCGCTGCATAGTCTGTAGCCTGGATAAACCTCCCCAGTTCAAAGGCTCTCGTATTCTAACAAGCTCTTTCACTTGGATTATTTTTTTTACCTCTCAATAGAATGTCAGTTGTGCTGAAGGACTCTGTTGCCATCCACCAGCTTCTGTTTAAAAAATATTTATACATTTTATACTTTTCAGCAGCCTCTTGGTAGTGGCGTTAGACTAAAAATAAAGTTCTTGAAGAGAAGAACTATCTTTCAGACCTCAGATCTACGCTTTCATCTTGGTATCTTCCAGTGAGGAATGAAAGGTCATCCAAGAGGAAAGTGAGTATAAATAACTCTGCTACCTTACTAACATATTCAGGCTGCTGACTTGGCTACCATCAAATATGTCAAGGTCAGACATGCGTTACCTCGTCTTTAAGCAGTTGCCTCAGAACAGTACTTCTATATATTACCATGCAGAGCTGAACTTGAGTAGAGGTAGTGCAGTCTCCACATTGGTTTTGCAGCAATAGTACCGATACTCAGAACAGAATGCATGTGTTCCTGTATAAGCAAAACATAATCTAGTAACCTTCTAATAGTCTGAGTTAGTAGTTCAGTTTTACAAACTGTATTTTCTAGACATTTGCAGCCTCTGCAGGTACTGAAAAATCAGCTTAAGAACTGTGTAACTGGAAAGGTATGATGCCTGCTGATTTAACACTGCTAATAAAAAAGCTTCCTGAATCTTTTCCAGGAATTGCATCCAAATACTGAGTGCCTTCAGCCCTTAGGATCTGCTGTGTCTACACCACTTAACTCCTGCACAGTAATGGATATTTTTGGCTTTGTCAGGGTGTCAGTAGTGACACTAAAACAAACTTGGTGATTTTTTGGTGAAGACTTCAAGTAGCAGGGGCTTAATTACGCTCTCAACAAAGTCAACATAGTATGTCACTGGATTAGAATCCATTTAATGCTTTCAGAGTTGAAGTCCACAACTGTACTAGGGTGAATGTGATTGCTTGGGTGACTGGAGAAAGTTTGAGGCAGTATATGGGGCTACAGTTTTAACTTCTTAAAGAACTTTGTTATCTTTATTAATTGAACATGCTTCAGTCCATACATACTACAACTTCTGAATACTCCAGTTTAAAAAGCCTATAGACATGCTAATTTTAAACTCTCATTTTGGAAGTGTAGTTTTAATTGTGAACTGATCTCTTTCCTAAACAGTGAGTCTTCATTAACATAGATTCACTAATGGCAGATCTTGGGCAATTTACAAGTGATGATGAGATCCTCACAAAGTGTCTGATGGCTCATCAAACATTTGCAGAAGGCTTGTTTTTCCAGACACGGGTAAGTTTCTGTTAGTCCCAGCAACTTTGCTGATATCTGTGTCTACTCAGAAGCTTACATGAAGTCATTGTCTCTTGCGAGTGCTACAATAACTTATTTTCCATCATGAGCAGTGACAGCAGACTTTTCTGCAGCTCTCAGGGCTGACAGAACCTCAGGGAGGGGTCCTGGTTCTGAGAATTAAGTATAAAAATCAACCGCAGTGGGTTGCACCTCTAAAATACATGGTGGCTCCTAAAAATGCCCTATGTACAGGGAGTGGATGTGAGTGTACTGATGAGTCTCTGTGGTCTGCCCAGCGGGATGTGGACAGGTTTTGTGTAGAACTGCTAGCCCGTGTGGTTAGCTGTAAGAGGGAAACGTCTGTTTCTGAATAGTAGTGCACACCTGAATGCGTCTCAGCTTGTGGCAGTAGCTGCTTATGCCCCATCACTAATGAAAACCTACCACTTTTAACAGAGATGTGATGGAAATGCAGGAAGGAGGACCAGGAAAGTACTGCCTGCATGCAAAAAATGCTTTTGAATCTACTGTTATCACTCATGAAGAATTTGATGAGAAGAGAGGCAGAAAGTCAGTGAAATAAAAAATCAGCTCTTCCTGTGCACTGTTCATTCTGTTACAGTTACCTGTTTTTTAGCACACATTATTATCACATGCTTAATAATCAGTACTAAATCTAATTCTGGGATAACTTCTGGGAAATTATTACAGCATTAGCAGGTGGAAGAACGTGCTGCCTGCTAATTATTTACATTATCTGGCTTCCAGAATAACAGCTGTCAACCAACACATTTTGGAACAATAGCCAGTACCCAGGTAAATGCCACATTGATGTAGGTGTGGGAGCGCACTACGTAATCTCATAAAGCCAGTGCCTTCAGAAGTCATTAACATGTGATGTAGGGACTAATTTGGAGTACATCCTATAGTGATGTGTCCTAAGTAAATGCTTGCAGTTGTATAATGTGACAGAAAAGAGTTGTAAAGTCACTGCATGGGTAGCTAGTCTAAAAGTCAGCCAAGACAGCTGTCATCTTTGAAACATGACTGTCCTGGCTAATTTTGAGAAGAAGAATATCAAGTTGTGAAATCTCTGTTGGTGTTCTGACGTGCAGATTTGTTCCCCGTTTCTTCAAAGGTGTGTGAATGCAGAGAGCTAAGCAACACCACCCTCATTCCAGGGAGTGGGAGTATGACTTACTACCAGAACTGCTTTCAGTTCTGGACGACTTGTGATTGAGAGGACAAAACTGTAAACTTAAACCATATATTGCATCCTTTCAGAGTGTAAGCTTGTTCAGTCTGTTTTCCAGGGTGGCAGGTTTTCAGCCTGTTTCCCAATTTCCCCTTGATTCCTTCAGTATGTATCTTCCCATGGGAGTATTGTGAGGAGTTCTACATGTGCTCACTCTGCCAGGGGACGCAGCATTAGTGGGTCTTGTGAGGTCCTGATCCATAATGAGTCATTTGACCCCTTTCATATTTTGCCTTAGAGAATGAAAGGATCACACAGACATCCTTTTAAGGAGCCGGCATGCTCCTTCAGTGACGAAAAGGAAGATGCTGACAAGCTGTGGCTCTTAAAGTCTGTATGCAATTTTTTTTAAAGAGGAGGACGTTCGCTCTTAGGCTCTTTGCATTATTTCAATCTAAATGCAATTTGCAGTTTTGCTTGGTTAAGTGTGCTTTATTTGCTCCTCTGCCCTACCAAGTTGTAATGCTTGAACCGTGGAAATGCTGTTTTCCCTGAAGGCAAATATAATCTTGTGAAGGACAAAGTACCTGAGAAACACTGGGATGAAAAGGAAGTTTAGGAATTTTATGGCCTAGTTTTCAAATAAAAGTCCCAAAATGTTTTTTAATTTTACAGAGGAATGGTTAGCTCCATTCCCACCACCTCCCATGATTCATTTGCTTTGCAACTTGTATTAGTGATGTAGACGTGTACTGTATTGTGTGCTTCTTGAGAATATGCAACCGAGTTTGCACTATACAGGCTGAAAATACGAGGGAAAAGCAATGATAATAAGCTGATCTGATTGAATACAGTGCTGTTTGTACCATCTGGCTGTCATATTTCTATTTGCTTGTCTCATACGAGCACTCTGACAATTAATCAATGTTGATATGATCCTCCAAATGTGCAAAGGATTGCACAGAGTAAGTGCCAACACGACCATATGCCTTTTGGCAGAACTGGATGGGCACAAAAAAAGAATGTTTGGCTTTTTAAGTTGTACAAATTTTCACTAGGTGTGATCTTCCCTCAAAAGTAAGGAACTAATAGTGAAGTAATATTTTGAGGGCTATGAGCAAGACTTTTTTGCTATTCTTGCTGCACATATTCAGAAGAAAGTGGTATCGATGCATGTTCAGGCCATTCATTTTTATCTACGTTAACAATATAATAAAAAAATTTCTACTGTTTGCAGCAACATTCTGGCTAACATGCACTGCTTATTGACTGTAAAAATCCTCTCATGCACTTCCAAGGGAAGATCGGGAAGTCTTGCTCTTCTACCTACTGTCTATTCATCTCAAAAATTGCATTGGAAGTTTTACTGAAACTTCCTATTTATTCACAAACCAGCAGAGATTGGGCAGTTACACTGGAAACTGTCCCAGAATTGTCCAACTAGTTCTGGTGCTGCCAACATAATTCAGCCTCTGTAGCAGTGCAATGCTGCCAATTTTTGCATATTGCTAGTGATAGTTACAGAGGAGAGTTTTGTGAAACATTCCCACCCTACACTGGTGTTTCAGGGTGGGTTTTAAAAAAAATAGCAATTCTTGGCCCCATAGTGCCTTGGCAATCCCATCCAGTTTTTCCTGTATTGTTTTCCACATATGGTTGTAAAATCCAGTGTCTGACTTCTTTTCTAAATATAGAATCATCAGACCTTTAAAAATGAGTGATGCTGTAAGTCTCATTTGTTTCATTGTACTGCAAAAGAAGAAAGAAAGGTCTTCTTTAAGTATTGAGCATTATTCTGTTGTCTCTTCCACAGTTAGTTCTGAAGTTTCTTTATTCTCCTTCTTTTGTTTTACTGTATGTTGGGAAGTATCTCCTTTTCAGTTTTGAAGCAAAAAGCATATATAGCAAAGAGTGGAAAAGTAGCCATGCACGAGCAGCCCATGTCCCACTATTAACAGAGAGCTTGGTTTTTCCACAGCTGTGGTTATTACCATGTTGGCATTTGTAGGACAAAAGCAGAGGTGATGGTATTAGCAAAGAGCAAGCTTACTGTTTTCTTAGTTGAATTTTGAGCTTTTGTCTCTTCCACTGCATTACACAGCTGCAGCCTCCTTATATGCTTCTACTTTATTAAGGTGATCAAAAGGAATTGCCTTTAAATTAATGATGGAGGAAGATTTTGATGATAAAAGGTTGTGTCTCAGAGATGTAAAGTGACTGAAGGTAAGTCTGGATTGTGAAAAAGCAAGTGATGCGACTCTGATTCCTCCATGACATGAATCTTCATATATTTATTATTCACACAAAAAGCAGGAAACAACCTGTGACTTTAGTAACATGCTTAGAACAAAATCAGAGGTTTTGAACAGCGTTCACCACTTTGGCAGAGTTTGCCATTGCCAAATTCACAGTAACTTATAACTATTCAGAAGGAATTCCACCAGTGCAGATTGCAGTTTTAGTGGCCGCTCCATTTCTTTTGATAAAGGAAAGAAAGTGTAATGTCATGTTAAGGAAGCAAACCAGTAAATGGCACTTTAAAGCAAACAGTTTTATTCAGACAGAGAAGCAATTACAGAAATCTGCAATGAGCAGATGACAGTCAATGAGCAAATGAACTGATGACGGTCTCCAAAAAGCAGAGTCCTTGTTGGGCAGCTGGGGAGAAGATACAAAAATATGCAGTTCTTCTAAAACTGCCTGGTTTTTTAAGTCAAACTCAATGGGTTTCGTCCTTCTAATGTATATGTTCTTTTTAGTAACTTAAAAAGATGTTAGAAAAATGAATATGCAAGGACAAGAGCTAATTCCAGTAGATGATGAAAAATACATAGGTAGAATTATAGACTCATAGAGTAGTTAGGGTTGGAAAGGACCTTAAGATCATCTAGGTCCAAACCCGCTGCCACAGGCAGGGACAACTCCCACTAAACCATGCCACCCAAGGCTCTGTCCAACCCTGCCTTGAACACCGCCAGTGATGGAGCATTCACAACTT
>JANRGW010035937.1:5114-33699 GCA_024733675.1 Psilopsiagon aymara
GGATATGAGGAAGAAATTCTTTCCTGTAAGGGTGGTGAAGCACTGGAATGGGTTGCCCAGGGAAGTTGTGAATGCTCCATCCCTGGTGGTGTTCAAGGCCGGGTTGGACAAAGTCTTGGGTAGCATGGTTTAGTGTGAGGTGTCCCCGCCCATGTCAGGAGTGTTGGAACTTGATGATATTAAGGTCCTTTCCAACCCTAACTATTCCTTGATTCTATGAGTCTGTGCTTGGATTGGGTCATTCCTGTCTGGATGCTTAGCCCCAGAGCTTTTCCTGGTTGCTGGAACAGTTTCCTTTGTGTGCTGTGGAGGAAGGAATGTGAGGAAGAAGGGGAAGCTCGTCTGCCCACCTGTCAGAAAAGCAAAATTCAACAGTGGCCATGGGGAATCCCTCCTCTTGCTGAACCAGCAAAGTGGCAGAAGCTGAGGAGCAGGAGGGCACACACGGCAGGTGATACTTTCTGTGCTGGGTGGCACAGCGACAACTGGGGTGCTGAGTGTCCCACTTGTGATCCACCCAGGTAAGATACTGCTGGGAAACATGACTCTGAGTCACCTCTATCTGAAGAGATGTTTGAACTTTGAATTTAATTGGGTCATTCATGCAGAATGTGAGTAGCTAATGCTGGAGTTAGAGGTAAGAGGTGGTGTCATAGAGATTCCAGAATTTTCCAGAACTTCCATGGATGTCAGTATTTATTTTCAGGTGGGTGTTATGCACTGTAATTGCTGAGCAGTGATCAGCCTCCAGTCCAGCTTCTGAATGCAAAGGTGCATATTTCCTTGGGAGAAGGTGCCTAGACAACCCACTCTGGCTATATGTCTGGTGACTAGTTCAGACAACTTCCAGTACTGGATGACTGCTGGCCTCCAAACCTTTGGTGCCGTTCTTTTCTGGGTGCTTCAGCCAGGAGGCAGGTTTCACCACACTGATCAGGCATCTGAAACTGAGTAGCCCGGCATCAAGTGTCTGGGCATATAGATCCTCTTTTGATTCATCCCTGCATCTGAAATTGTGTTGAGAGTATGGTTTGCATTTGGGGTTTTTTGTTTTTCAGCTTCCAAACAAAGTCTGGTTACAGATAAGATGTGATCTTATCTGCAGACCAGCAGATATGCTGACTTGGGAAAATACGTATGATTTAGTGCCTTCCAGCCATTACACTTCTTCAATGTCTGATTCCTCTGGTAGGTAATTTAGTGGCCCTTCCTCTGCTAGCTCACTTTAGGCTTTTTTCTCAGTTGAGCACGTAAAAGGAAGACATTGAAACACTCAGGGCATTACTGACATTGCTAGGTCTTCCATAAACTAGTACGAACCTCTGCTGTGTTTTAGAAACTAAAATGGCATGGATCATATTTGGTGCTTATTTTTCAAGCGCATACAAAATAACATGTACTGCATATGCCTTTGGGGCAATTTTATTGCAAAAGATACAGCAATTTGTATTGATAAGTTTAGAACAGCTTGTTTCTGTTACAGAAGGAGTTCTGCTGCTTTCTTCAAACAAATACGCCCCTTCGAATATTTATGAATATTTATATGTAAGTTATCTTGGGTTTTTTTTACAAAACAGTATTTAGAGACCTTAGAAGATGGAAAGTGTTTTGATTACTATGAAAGGTAAAGGTTGAGAGGAGTGTTCTGTGCTTGATTTTGTTAACGGAAGGGTGTATTCTAACAAGTTTTGAGGCTTACACTTAAGTTTACAGTGTTTATGACATCTAAGTATAGATGAGAGTTGGATTACACATTAAACCATATTGATACTTAGATCTAACAATTTCAGGGTCATCCTGAGAAGTTAATAAAAATGCACTTTGGCAACCGAGCGCCATAGTTGTTCTTTAAACTTAAGATTGAAACAACAACACACCCTGAAATGCCCTTTAAAAATGCTTGACACAAAAGATAGCTGTGCAACTTCCCTGTGAAAGAGCATTTGAAAGCCGACTATCATTGCCTGAAGTTTAAGCTTTCAGAAGACATTAAAATGCATATCCTAAAGCACATGTGTGGCTCTAACTGTTCCTAATCCCTCAGCTCTCTGTGCTGCTCTTTCAGCAGAGCACAAGCAAAACAGTAGGCAGTCACTGCAGTGACCCATCTTCCATTCTACATGAGTACAGACAGAATGGAAAAAAATAATGTTGCATTAGAAATTAAAACACAGTGTTAAGAGTAGCTAAAAGTTAAGACTTTGTCCTTTTTCTCAGCTAGCCCCAAGTTAAATCCCAAGCAAACAGGTTTTCAGACAACAAATCTTGTGTCTGAACTGAAGTCCTCAGAAAATGCAGTTTATGCATTTGAGTTTTGCCCATCCCGTGTAATGTCCCTTCTTGACAGAGAAAGATGATTCCAATAGAATGGTAGTGAGGGAGGTGGGTCGGGAGATGGGGAGTATCAGGGCTGCTCTGCTTCTACGGAGCACTCTATCCTTTATCTTTACTTTTTTGAAGCCAAGAAGCTATAACTGTGGAAGTGCAGCAGCACAGATTAGCATTAGAAACTCTGCATACAAACATATTTAATGTCTTTGTTTTGGAAGCTGGCAGTGCCCTATGTCTTCTGTCTGGGTAGCATTGTTATGTTGATGATGATCAGTAAAAGCTGGAACTGAATGTTTCTTCTGAAGGAAAGATCTGAACTTTCCCCATGTAAAACAACTTTTTCATCCAGGATTGGTTTGAAGGGCCCTCTAGAAAGGAGCACAACCTGGCTTATGTTACCTCACCAGGGAGACCATGTAGACTCTTAAAGTTCTCATTAGTTTGTGTTGTGCTTTTTTAATGGGTAATTTTGGGGCTACTTCTGTTATATTTCCAAACATAACAGTTGTGCTACTTATATTGTTAGAAAGGAGTCTCCCTTATGGCAATTCACTTCAATTAATATTTTTATGTGAATAATAAACATCCTGGGTCATGGCTATTAAAGCTTTAAATGCTACTAAAAACTTGCTTTGCTAGTAAGATGTGAAATTTGAGTTTTAATTCCTTCCCAGTTTGCGTTAGTTCCACAAGCCTGATGTAAGTGTGGCTTTGACTTCCATAAGGTACATGAACATGCACGTTTCTATTGGCTCTGGAGCTCCATCCCTTTCTTTCAATAACTTTGCTGAATGAACATACTTCTTAAGTTATATTGGATGGAAACATTACCAGTAACTGCTACCTCCTAATCAAAGTGCAGTTCTTTTGACCCTCTTAATATGTTCCTTACTGACTAGTGATATGGCTAGTTCCCTTCAGAAACAACTGTGTGTTTTGAACAGTTCAGGGCTGTGATAGGTTCACTTTGAAATCAATCCACAAAACAGAACTCAATCCCAAATCTGGAAAAGGGTGTCTGTAAATGCTCGAAATGCTGCTTTTCCCAGTGTCTAATAGAACTTCCCTCTTAAATCCTATTAATGGCTTTTGAATAGCTCCCCTCACACTAAAGCCTGCTGTAAGCTGTTCTGAGCTGTGGTTTAACCATAGAGCAGTGGGTCTCAAATGCTTTTCTGATTGCAAGCAACTTAAACCCACAGTTTTTCTCAGAGTCTCCTCTGTCCCAGCAGCTCTCCTGTGGTCTTGCAGGCCTTGGGACGTACAGGAGTGGAGCAACAGAGCTAAAGGGAAAAGACACTTCTCAAAATCAAACACTAATACAATACTGTAGGAAACTAGATTCCAGTTTCTGCCTGTTGTCTGCTTTGTGGATCCTGGGCTTTATTGGGGATGACAAATGACTGCAGGGTCCCACAGCTTTACTTGTTCCTCTCACTATCTAGTCTCTGGGTTTGGATAAATCTCAGTGCTAGAGTTTACACTAGCTGAAGCGTAACCTACTGTCAAGACAGCTGTATGGAAAGGGTGCCTGCTTTAAAGAAGGTACTCCAATTTGAGTTGCGTTCCCTCCTTCCCCCAAAAAAGGGTCTGGTATTTCAGCCCTGACCTGGGTGTCATCTGGTGAGCAGTGCCACACAGAGGTGCTTCTGCCGCAGAAGCTGAGGTTGCTCTCTGTGAAGAAACATGGCCACTTCAGGAGGGAAGTGGTGCTTTTAAAGGAGCTTGTGTGTGCCCAAAGGTGGGAATTGGATAAGCCAAGGCTCTGGGCTGGAAGCAGCTTTTCAAACAGCTCCAGTTATTTCGGCTATGTTTACTGCCTCTTTCACTATCCATCCAAATCAGAATTTCTGAAGCCCTCAAGGAAATAAAAATATAATCAACAGTCTACACAGAGCACTATCATGCACAGGGACAGAGCTGCAATGAACTTTGCTGACTAGAAAGTGCCAGAGAAAAACACCTCCAGTATTTCTTGAACTTAGGGCTGGCATAACTCCTGTGGCACTTGATGTGCCTTCAGCTTGGTGCCCAAGGGTCCTGCCTTGCTTGAGTCCATCAGTTCCGTGGCTGGGAATTAAATTCTGTGCAAATATTTTGGATGAGCTGATTAACAAAACGGTAGAGGTTGTCAAATTCATCCACGAAGAAGGAATGCTCCTTATCGGGGTCCGTTGCGATGGCTTCCAGTTCGTCTTGGGCTGCCCAAGCAATTCCAATGGAGTAAGCTATAACTCCTGAAAAGAAACAGTTAGAATGAGCAAAAAAGTTGTCATTGTGTTAAATTTGATTTAAGACCAATGCTCTTATAAAGGCAGTTACAATAAGACGTAACTGCCTGGCCACAAAAATGTGGGCAGTGAGTTCAGTGCTCACTGTCTGCATAAAAATGATATTTTCAATTGGAGGAAGGATCTACTTTGTGCTTTGGGATTATGTTTTGCCAAGAGCAGAAAGGTTTAAACAACAGTCAAGCTTCTGCTCTGGGTCTGAACAACAGGCTCCTGAGCAAAAGGTTCTTGTCCTGATGCAAATACCTTACAGTTGTGTTGCAGGATGTATGACTGTCCTGACTGGAAAGCTAAGGGAGGCTTCTTATCTTACTAAGACAGTAGAAATTCCTTGACATCTCCTAGACATAGCTGGTTTTTGCTAGATTTATGTGTGTTGGATTTGTTGCTGGGTTGGTTTTGTTTGGTTGGTTGTTGCTTTTTGTTTTTCCTGAAGTTCCTCATTAAGTTGTTAAACAGGTGCTGTTCTTGTTAGAGGTCAGCGAGACCCCAGGGTAAGATGCTACTTTTCCTTCACAGAGTTTCATCCAGTGTTCTCAAATTGTAGTGAACTGCATTTCTCTGGCCTGGATAAATGCTGAGGCATGTGGGGAGAGCAGGTAGCAGAGTATAGCTTACCATTTTGGTGAGCTGCCATGGCCGGCACACTGACATCGTCATAAGACCTGCCGTCTGTGATGAGAATCATGATCTTTCGTTTGTTGGGTTTGGATTTGCTGAACAGCTGCTCTGTGGCGTAGCTGATGGCTGCTCCTGTGCTGGTCCCACCACTCCAGTAACTGATCCTTTTAATAGCGCTCAGCACGTCCTGCTTCGTGCTGTACTTGTCAAAGCTGAACTCAAGCCTTTGCTCATAGGTGTACTGAACAGCCCCGATGCGGGTGTCGGTGTCCGAAATCTCAAACTCCTTGCTGATGTTGGCTACAAACTGCAGCACTGTGCGGAAGTTGCCGGTGCCAACACTGCTGGAGCCGTCAATTACGAAACCGATGTCAGCTGAATTGAGGCACGTCTTGCTGCAGGCCAGCCGGTCGGTGTCGCAGACCCGCTTCACCAGGGGCTGAACCACCTTGTGTAGGCTGAACCAGCTGGGCACGTTGATGGAGTAGAAACCATTTGTCCTGCACACTGCCTGCAAGGCAACACAAGGATGAATACCGTGGAAATTTGGTTCGCCTGTTTCAGCTGGGGTATGCAGCTAAACTGTAAATATAGGCTCCCGGAAAGAGTAATGCTGGAGTCTGAAATGGCCTCTCCTCCAGTCACCATCTGCTTCCCTGGGAAATTATGTCAACGTAACATCACACATACTTGTGTAACAAGGCAATTTTTCCTGCCTTTTTTTAAAGCTGTGGGATGGAGCTCATATTCTAGTAGCAAAAGAAATGTAGTAAGAGAGTTTGCCACCTGTCAAGATTTTTTAGAGGAGTTATATTGTTCACAGAAAAAGCATCCAGATCACAGAGCTGCTGCTGGTATGGCTCCAGTGGGCATTTTGGGAACCTGTATGCTTGTCAGTGGGAAACTTCAGCTCCTGTTTTTCAGGGCAACAAGGAAAATGTTGCCTGCTGTCAAGGTCTACCACCTTGAACTGAAAACTGGGACTGAAGCTGGGTTACTCTTGGCTCCATACTCTTCAACACAGAAAAAACCCAGGCAATTTTGGTAAAAATGCAAAAAGCCATGAAGATCGTGCTGGCACTGCTACATAGTAAACAAGTCTTTAGTTCTTGTAACTCAGTACTTGTTGGGAGCACATCTGCAGGATTCTTCTATAGGGTTAGTGGGAATTAGGAGAGCATGGGTAGGAATTAAGGGTGGCACAGAAGAGGGAGTGGGAGGAGTCCATTATGGAATAGTAGGGGACAAGCTGGATCACGTTGTCCTTGGCTTTAGCACCTTTTAAATGCTAATACTTATGTCTCTGTGTCAAGCCAGGCTGTATCTATCACCTTTCTCTGTGTGAGAGTGTTTCAAGATGGAGGCACCGTTTTCTCGGTGCCTGGTCTTGACATGCATGTCGCCTAACGGCTCCAAAGGAGTCAGGGTTCCCATCAATCTGGGCTCCTCACCACGTCCTCTTATTCTTACTGTGTTGCTGCTGGTTTAGTGTTACGATATAGCTATATCAAGTCACCATTCCCTCTTCACATTCCTATTCTGAGCCCACTCCACTCCCACTTCTGCCGTGTCCTTGGCAGGTTTGCAGAGACTCACTGTGGCTTTGCTCTTTTAAATACATTAAATGGAAATAAGACTACAATCCAATTAAATGCTGCCCAGAGACCGCACAGCTCGCTGGAGCAGCTCTGGAACTCGTGGAAGATTTATTTCATGGCACAGCAGCACAGCTCAGATGGACATCTGTTTTGTGAAAATACCAGATAACTCGACCCTGCTTCCTGAGCCCAGCCTTGTCTGGCACTTGGTAGATACCTCCTGCTGTAACTGGGTGCCAGCTTGCCCTGAAGCACTGTTGAGCAGGCAGCAACTATTTGTGCCAAATATAAATCGTTCAAGGCTTACATTCTCATTTTTGCTGCACATGGCAGGAATTTACTCTTTTTCCAAGTGCTACCGTGAAGTGCACAGCAGCAGAAACAAGTAAAAGAGAAATAACCTGCATCAGATCAACAGTGGAACAAGATGTTTGAGTTATCCAGCATAGCTGAACAACTGGGGTGCGCCTGTGTTGGGAGTATCCCAGTGTTTGCATGTACGGAACCTGTTTGTAAATGCAACGCTGGCATTAGGTTGACAGGGCTCTTCAGCCTTTGCAGGGTGAGAGATGCACAGCAGGCAGCCTGTGGAAAGCTCAGGCTGCAACTGTTCTTTGTCATGACACTGTATTTGGAAAAACTCTCACCTCAGTATGGCTGCAGGTTTGTGCCAGTATTTAGTCAGGAAAAAGCCATTTGGTTCATGATGCACCTCAAACCAGAACTTTGCTGGCTTCATCCCAGTTCTGACTTCAGTACTGCTGCCTGGCTCTACATACAAGAGCCTTCAACGCAGCATAAGCAGGACAAGAGATAACCATAAGTGGTAAGAAGGAAAGTGAGATGCCCCGGAGGAAACAGCTTAGAAAATGCAGTCAAAGCCAAGCTTCTGGCCAGAGCCTAGTACAGTTAAGTACCTTGTCCACAAAGTCTGGTTCGATAACATTCTGCTTCTCAATTTCAGTAGCTGCTTCAACAGTGACGAAGAAAATGTTGATCCCTGATTCTCTGCCCAGCCTGGAGGCTTCCTCCACTTGGTCAGTTGGCCACCCATCCACCACCACTACAACCACATTTGGTGCTCCACCTCGGTTTCCATTAGCATCCAAAAAGAAGTTTTTGTTAACAAATGAAAGTGCCTTCCCTGGAATAAAAGAGAAGATGAGGATGAGTTACAGGTCTGGAAGCTCTCTGCCTAATAATGCCTCACAAAATGGTGGGCAGAGAGCTGATTCAAGTTCTGGAGCCCTCCCAACAGCTGGGGAAAGTGGTTTCAGTGGCTGTGCAAGCAGACAGGAAGGTTGCTGCTGTTAGTGCCAATGCCTCCTCTGCCCTCCTGTGCTGAAGCCCATCCATTCCCTCCCTGTGTCCTATAGGTGGGGTGACAAGCTGGGTTAGCAAAGATCCCTGATGTGTCCTGCTCTTGAGGAGAAAGGTGAATTCTGTCCACTTGTGATGTACTCACAGTGCCCAGGAGGAGCACAGAAAGGTCATGGAAAGAGTGGTACTTGCTCTCCAGCCCTGCCCGAGGGCTGAGCACTGTTTGATCACAGCCTCCACACCCAGTGAGGTGTGTGCTCTCTATAGCTCAGGCTCTGGAGCCCTCTCTGAGCTGAGGGTGTGCAAGCAGCCCCATTACCTACCAGCGTTGGAAAGTCCACCTCTCTGTGGGATTTTCTCAATCGCGTTTCTTAGGTCCTTGGAGTTGGTATGAGTTTTTAAGTTAAACTCTGTGGAAGGGTCATCGCTAAAAGAAGAAATGAGAGCAGCTGTCAGTTTTCTGTTTCACAAAAGCTGTAGGACCTGTCTGTGCTACCTGGCTCCTGAGTTCGAGCTGAAGTGAGACCTTTTGCGTGTGTCAGCTGCAGAGCTACAGCTGACAGTGTGATTGTGCCCTGTGGCAAAGGGAGAAGCTCTTACCCGTACTGAACGATGCCCATCAGAGGACCAGCACTGCCAATGCCAAGGGCTTGAGCCACATTACCAAGGAACCGCTTCTGGAGCTGAAAGCGGCGTTTACCAATGCTCCAGCTCCCGTCCATCAAGAAGGACAAATCAACCTTGCAATCTGAGGAGAGACACAGAAACACAGAGAATACTTTTAGTCCTTTCTGATAGCTGTGCTTCTTGTGAGGAGCAAAAGCTTAAAATTCCTGCATCCAGTGACTTGTGCTGCTGTGAAAACTCTACTAAAAGGCCTTTGATAAGGACAAGTAACAGCTGGGGGGCTCAAGTCTGTCTTGCTCTTTGGTAAGTGCAGTCCTTGGCATGATTTTCTCCCACACAACATCCAAGCCTGTCTGTGTGACAAAAGGGCAAGAAGCTGTCCCCAAGGGTGAGCTTTGGGATCACCGTGTTTGGAAGTTAGCGAGGAAAGGTCAGCCACGCAGGAGCAAGCTGGCTCATATCCTGTTCCTTCAAGGCCATGGCTTGGGCTCGGCCCCCTTTATTCACAGCCCAGAGGTGGTGAGAGTTTGTAAAACCAGGCATGACACTTGGATTTTATGGTCTGGACACCTGCAGAGCACAGACTACAGGGATTTCCTTGGTTATGCTTTTGTGGACTTAATTGGTATACTAGATATAATAGGAACAGTTAGTTCCTTACATACTGTGTTAATGTTGCTCAGAAGGGAGGAAAGACCCACTCAGTTCCTAAAATGTGTGATGCCTAGGATGCCTCAGGGCAAAGGACATTGTGGGGTCTCTTCAAGGAGCTGCTGACAGCAATGATGGCAGCTCTGCACTGCTGAATGAAAGCCATTCAACAGCTTCATTCTGGGCTGCAGCTGATGGAGGATGACAATTCACTTGCTGTGTTCAGACTGAGTGGGGACTCTGCATGTAGCTCTGGGCTTGTACCTGCGTGTGCAGCAGTAGCAGTTTTGTGTTGCCTCAATGGGCTGAAAACAATATTCTAGCAAAGCTGTGCCTGCACCCAAACAACCTCTTCCCTCTAATGACATAGATGGACCTCATCTTTGTGCTCCTGTGAATGCTGTCTTCATCACTGCCAGCCTGCTTTTACATGTCTGCAAGTTAATGGTAAAACATTCATCGGTTAGACTATGACCAGGAGCGGGATCGAAATTTGGCTTAACCAGAGCGCTAATTAACATTTTCCCCCTCTGGCATCAGGGTCATCCCCATCTCTTGATTTCCCTCTAGTGATAGAAATCAGACTGTCCAAAATAGTGTATTTTAATCATTAGATAGCCCAAAGGCTACAAAGCGACGATTGTTCTTACTGGCTTATGCAACTGCCTCCCATCTCATTACCTTCAATTTTTTTTCCTGTAGCTGTCTGTTTTTCTAGGTTTAATAATGCTGAGTTATAGAAGCGTGACTGAGAACCGTGTTCGTTTGCAGCAGATCGTGACGCAAGGCCGGGAACCCACAACAGATAATGCCTTAATTAACGGCCAAGTTTCCTCAGTTTCTTGTCCTTTAGTAGGAGCTACGCCATGCTCCATATGTGGAAAGTGGGGAGTCTGTTAGCCAGCAGGGTCTGGGTATGCAAAGATTTACATACACTTACATATAGACTCAATTTCTGTGGAGGAGTCAGACAACGGGAGTATTTTGATGCTGGAACATTAGCGGGACCCTGCAAGAACACAGGCTAAAGTTGCTTTATAGGGAGCTGAGTGCTTTCTGATTTGCAGGGAGGCAAGATCTTAATTACAGCTTTTATGGTCCTAGAACGGGATGAGTTTTTCCTTTCTGGAGTGACTTATCTCACTCAGTTCAGCTGCTGGAAACAGCTGTGTTTGCCTGTGTTTCTGCCACACGGTGTTCTGCTTTCCGGCAGTGCAATTGAGTCTGTAGGGCAGTTCCTTCCCCTTTTCTTCTTTTTTCCCTTATTTCTGTATCAGTTTTAGGTGTATTTGACATTTTTTATAAGGAAAAAGATACTACTAAGTATTAGGAGAAGTGCCTGGGAATATGTAGACATTTAGTAGTAGTTAATGTAAAGAGTCCTTGAAATGACAGTTCTGCAAGAGATGGCATTCAGCTGCTGGAGGATGGGCAAGAGAGGACCCAGGCGCTGGTGGGAGGGTGAAGCCCCCTCTCAGGGCGGTTTCCCATGAGGAAGTGGCAGACAACCCCACATCTTCACTCGGAGCTTGCTCCCTCTTTCTCCTTCCACTCTAAAGATGAGTTAATGGACAAATTGCTCATCTAACGCTGGCCGCAACACATGGGTTTGTTGCCCTCTACCATCAAAGTCCCTGAAAGAAGCTCTGTGCCCAAGGAAGGTGGAACTGATACTGCCCAGAAGAGGTAGTGGTGAGCAGCCACCATCTCCCTGTGAAGGTAAGCTAAATCTTAGCTGTTATTTCCTTTCCCATAGAAGCAAAACCCAACTATGTGTAAGGGAGCGGTTGGTGCACAGCACTTCACTGTTCCTCTGTAAGGAAAAAATGCATTCCTCAAGCTTCTTAGGCTTGCTTGAAAACCTTTTGCTATTTTAATTTGAATGCATTCTAGTAATGTGTAATTAATAAAATGGTATTTTTTAATTATGAAATTAATTCTGAAGTACGTACTTGGGTTCCCCTGGGAGATGGACGCCAGTGGCTTTGGATTCAATTCTTCCTTTGAACTGAAGCCTAGAGAGAGGAAGGAAAGGCTTCATCAATTTGTGCTTGGTGGCTGCCCTTGCTCTGGAAGGAAGCAGTCAATAGGATAGCTGCAGTCCCCCCTGGCCTGAGGATTGATGTTTTAAGGAAGCAAGGATGGAGAGCACATCAGTAGAGCTTAACTTTTTCCACCTCCATCTCCTCCAGGATAAAACAAGAGCAGAGGCACTTCTAGAAGTGCCACCAAAATCTCTTCAAGCAGCAACTTTGACTCCCCTTTGCGAGTCAGTGCCCTCAGTACAAGGGCTTGGAAGCAGCATGCACAAGTAGAGTCAGCTGCAGAGGCTGGTGGCCGTGCTCTGGGCTGGTGGCTTTTAGCACTTTGCTCCTATGCTTTACAATGAGCTGCACAGCATGCGAAGCAGATGAGTGACAGATTTAACATGTTGCTTTTCTGTCTGGAGGGGAAGGTGCTGGCAGTGACTCACCCCACCATGTTAGACCTGGGAAGTACATCTGAGAAGATACAGCTCCTCAGGTGCGCCTGGAGGACTGGGTTACTTTGGAAAGCACAAAAGAAACAGGGCAAATGGTGGCAGAGAGCTGCTGTCAAGTCATGGGAAACAGTCTCATGGGTCACTAGTGGGTTGTAGCTAAGACCCCAACTGAGATATTTAGATGGTAGCAGCCTTGGGCACATGAATTTATGTCCTTGTGAGATGCACTGACTCACAAGGCATCATCAGTCTGATGGCTGAACTTCACTCATGGCTTGAATGTCTGGTGAAAGTCTCCTACGGCACAGCATCTCCCTCCTGAACCTTGGCAATGAGCTGTTTCTTTTCACTACAGCATGACGAGATTAAGGGGGTTTAGCTGGGATAATCCTCAGAAGAGATCATGCAATGATCAGACAAGCCCCAAACTGCATGCTCACTGAGGAAATGTCAGTCAAAAGAGCAACAGAATGGGTTACTTTTTTTGTAAACTGCCTATTAATTTTTATAAAACAAAGATGAAAAACTTCCTTAAAGCTTCATCACCAAATACACCAAGGAAAGGCTATGGACTTCAGAGAGATAGTAAGAAGGTAACTTTGGAAAATGTGAGATTGATATAGAAATAGTTTGTCTCTCCACAGCAGCCAGCCATGAGGACATTGGTGTATGTAAAGAGAGCAAGTGGCAAAGGGACATCAGCAGATATCACCTAAATATGATGGAAGGAGTACTTTGAAGGAAGTGTTTCTTGCAGCCTGAGGTTGGACTGTGCACTTGCATCTGCCCTTCTGGCTCTTTCACCAGCAGCCACAGCCCCCAAACCTGGGAGAGCAATAGTTTGACTATATGATTTGCCATTGCTCCCTCTTTGCCCTTACTTTGCCTGTGTGCAAATGCCTGTAGGCGCAGTCCCATGAGCACTGGCAGGTGGGACAAACCAGCCCAAGGCTGAGCCCTCCTCTCACAAGATGCCATCCCTCCTGCTCCTGTCCTGCTGTCTTGCCCTTCTGCCTGCCTGGTGTTGGTGGCATTCAAGGGGAAGGGGCAAAAGGCCAAATTAAACTAAGAAAGAAAATGATGGGCTTGATCAGCTCCCCAATGAAGCCCACCCCCTAGTGCATGGGCAGAGGGTGTCTGGAGGCAAGTTGGCTCTTTCTGCTGGCAGTGCTGCCTTCTGGAGGGTTTATCTAGTGCAGAAGTTATGGGTGATGTGAGAGAGAGAAAGGAAGCAACGAGCTGGACTTGTACATAGTCTCCCTTGGTCAGCCCTACAGATGAGAATGGTTGTGGCTTTTTTCTGTACAACCTGAAACGGCCCACAGCTTGCCCTCCTGACTGGTTGTTCAAGTGTAGGCATTAATTATATGTGCACATAACAGTTCCTCATTAATAGACCAAAGTGATGCTTTATCCTGCAGCCTTTACACCACACACCTCACATGTGCTAGTTTGGTATCCCACATGTGCAGTTTTGTCCTGCTTGCCTCATTTGCAGAACAGAAAGTAAGTGGATTTAACACTGTGGTGAAAGTTAGATATTGACATGTGCTATTCATTTTAGGAACTAAATTGTAAAAGAAAATTAATTCATAGCTATATACCTCATGCATTTATCTGCATCCAACCAAATCCATACTCCTTACCCAGGCATACAGCTGACATTAACTTTGCCACAATGGAAACCCCAAGTGTAGGCAATGCAGCACTTCTCATTGTTATTTGCCAGTGCAATTACCAGGTCTTGGAGGTTGTGGGTCAGCTGCCTGATTTGTGGTTAGTGTAACAATAAGGTCACCCACCAAACAATCTTCCTCAACTAACTGGGGAGGTGGTCAGTCTCTGTGGGCCTCCCTGTCCTGCCAGTCCAATTTAATGTTGTTATTGCCATGGGAATTTCAACTCACTGCATGCACAATCTACTCCATGCTAATTAAAGTTCCCTTCACTGATTGTCACAGCTGTCCACGCTGATTAAACCTCCCATTCATTTAAGGGGGGCAACAGTGACTACATCTGTGCCAGAAAGCATTCCTTTGAAGTGACAATCTGAATTCATCAGTCTTTATCACAGTAGTCTTTGTAGGCAGTTCAGTTGCTGAGAAACTAATACAACATCCCTTCCCCCCTACCCAACCTCTCATTGCATTTAATGCAATCAGTCATTTTCTGCCTTAAAATACCCCTCTCCACTCCTGGGACTAGTGCTGTAGCTTTTTCTAAATAAGCACACTGCTGGCTTAAGCTGCAGAGAATAGAAATGCTTCCTCCCTTTGGCTCAGGCTGCAGAAGGGATCTCTGCTCCTCTCTGGGATGATGCGAATTTTGACTCAACAGCCGCTGCTGATGACACTGTATTTGCAAGCTAATGCATATGGGCTATGCTGCTCTTCACATCCACTGCAAGGACTAGTCCTGCCTCAGCTCTGAAGTAAGCAGACTGTTCAAGGGAATGGCCTTTGTAAGGACCACCAGCAAAGCCCTTTTCAGCATTAAAACTGGTGGTGGAAAAGACATCTTATGCTAGATGGTCTAGCCCCTCTTGAGAGAGAGTGTATCCTGTCATGAACTGACCTGTAGTTTATGCAGTCTGCTTTAAAATTTTCCAGGGAAAGGCATCAGTGTGTTCTGTATTGAACACATAGAATCTACAGTTGGCAATTGCTCCTGAGTAAGGGCTCTGCAAGTCATGGTCTTGTTGCTATTTGAGTGTGCTACAAATGTAGGGTTTTTTAACCCCTCACTTATCAGTAATTCTAAAAATGTTGTCATCTCCATACTGTCAATTTTAAGTCTAAAATGTCAGAAAATTTCACTAATGCTTATTCTTCTTTGAGCTCAGCTTAAACACTCCTTTTCTTATCTGAAAATCTTTCCTAAGTACATTGACATCAGAAAAATCTGTTGTCTTCTTCACTGATTGCTGCTCTGGACTGCGATCCCAACTGTGGCATTCCCAAAATGCCTTATTATTTACAAATGGATTTCAGTAGCTAGAACCTCTTCCCACCAGCTCTTTACAGAGGTCATCTGTTCTGCTCCTGCTTTAGGCAGGAATTCGAGACTGATGCAAGAACAAAATAATTGTGAGTACTGAGATGTAAATGACATACTTTGTTCATAATTTTAAATACTGTAATTACTCCTTAAAATGAGATTGTTATCATCAGTGTCATGGGTCTGATGGATCGATTTAACTTCTCCCATCTGTGATTTAAACCAGTTATTCCCAGACTAGTTACTGGATGGTTTAAATATTTACCTGTGTCAAAAAGGCTCAATCCAGGTTTCCACAAGTCTGTTTCCATTGCTTTCGCACATGAAAGAGAAGAGAAAATATTATTTAAAATAATGGAATTACTAGAGATTCCAAAGTTCTGACTCAATTTAGAAAAGTCATTTCTTACATTGAATTACCATTAACAACTAGGAGCTAAGGAAACCTGGAAACATTTATGCTCACATTTCAAGCCACATTTGGGAGCCTCATATCACTGCCTCCAGAGCACTAATCTTTTTGTAATGATTTTAAATATGCATCTTTAGATCTGATTTGGTCTTGTTCCTTTAAATTGCATTGATACTGAGGCAAATACACTGACTTGAGTAAACTTTTGCTTGGCTTAGATTGTTTTCCACTGAAAATCTGCAAGTACCTCTCATCTACAGATTTCCCTATCCCCTCATCCCATCCAAACACGAAGAAGTTGTCTATGTTTTACTTGCAGCTCATCAGACATGGAAAACTTCATCAGAATTGCTGCTTTCATAAATAACTCCCAAAGTGTCTTTGTTTTCAGCCTGCTGAAGAATTTTCCTAAGAAGTGATGTTTTGCTCTGGGTTACAGCCAGATAAAGCTGTTGCAGTCTTAAAAAACAGACACTGCCACAGCAACTCTTCAGTGTAATTGTCTTGCAAAACATTCTAGGCTAAGTGACTATGGGATTTCAAGCGAGCTAAAGTGCGTTGTCAAGAGCTTGGAGGAGTTGGGACCTTCTGAAGAACATGCTGTGTGAAGCTGCACAGGCAATTGATGTGAGGGTGTTTTCCCAGCACACCCTTTTGCTAACCTGAGCTGATGAGAGGAAGTTCCTCGATAGCCCTGCCAAACCCACAAAACTGATTGCTGCTGTTTGCAGAGCAGCATGTGTGCTTGGTAGGATCAAGAAACACAACTCTCCTTTCCAAGAAAGCAAGGACTTGCTCAGGAGTTTCCCTTTGATCATTAAAAATTGACTCCTTGGAAGCAACACATCTGAGCTGCCAAAACCTCAGCTGAAAAAAACATAAGGATTCATTGGGAATATGGCAAGTACATGTTTGTGGGTGTTTTCCTTCTTCTGTGATGAAGGAAAAAGAATCATTCATGATGGGAAATTTGTGCTTTGTAATCACTTTCAGGGGAACCTTGAGGTGCCTTAAGCAATTAGGTGGGGTCAAACTCAGATTCTGATTTAAACGAGGCTCAGCACTATGTTCCCTGTTTCTCTGGCAAAGATGCAGCTAGCCTGAGGATTAGCCAGCGCATCCTCCAGTCCAGACGTTAGGGCTCTTCGCATTTCAGCCTGCCACGGAGGCAGGTCTGACATCCCAGGGTATCCCCACCCTATACATGGTGTCACATAATAAGAGCATTGTCATGACTGGCATGATTACAGGCAATGTATTTGCTCTGCTGTTCAGTTCAGGAAAATATTGACCCCCTGCCTCCCCTCCAAAGGAGGGTGCTGGATTTTGCAAGGGCAAAGTGAATTGGGAGAGCACAGAAAATGTGGGATTGGAAAAAAAATGGTTGGGACATCAGTATGGCCAAAAAACATGAGAAAGATAAACACAGAGGGAAACCAGAAGGAAAAGAAGGTGGCTGAAACAAGGAAGAGAAGTGGAAAAGTGAGCTAACACAGTAAATCTTAGAAAGAGGTGTATCCATTTTAAATATACTGCAACTAGGTAAACTACAAATTGTCTTTTGATGGGCAGATTGCTGGGAAAACTTACTTGACCAGTATTATCCAGAAAATCCTACTGCATAATAATGTCCTCTAACCTCAGTATCAATGACCACTTTGCTCTCTTCTGCTGCAATGCCCTTTCTTTGCTTCCAGCCCTCACCAAAGCTCTCAGGGCTCCAGGGGCACCTTTATGTGCCATATCCCCCCCTCTCCAGGGGGTCTTGTAGCCCGTGCTAGAGATCAGCTCTGTTGCCTTGGCTCAGGCTTGGGCACCATGGTGGAGCTGTGAGAAAGGCTGTGTGCGAGAAAGAGCTGTGGGAAGCACCCGTGGGACCCTCCACCTGCTCTGCTTGGGGACCCCATGGAAGCGAACACACCCTCACCTTTGCTCCTTGTACCTGTGCCTAGTCTTCTACCTTGTTGTTCTGATCTTGACCTTGCCTTGCTGGTGTCCTGCCTCAGTTGGTCAAACCTGGCTCATTGCTGGGGACTTGCCTGGGCTGCTGGCAGGCCCTGGGTACCACCAACAGTCTCACTGCTCTTGTTGTTGAGGCTTTCTGCATCTGTGACCCTTGTTGGTGAGGGGCAGCCCTGCCTGTCTTGCTGCCACCTCAGATCCCACCCCTCAACTCCACACTGGATGCTCCTGGTCAAAATCTGTCTCTGAGAAACTGCTGTTCTGTCAAGGGAGATTTAGTGTTTCTAAGTGCACTGAGCACTCAGTAGCCCTGTGAAGTTGTCAGTGTCCTTGGAGAGCACTTGTTGATGGGGCTGCTTGCTGATGAATGATGGTGAATTGCACAGCCAGTGAGGAAGGGAAGTGCAGGTGATGTTTCTACCCTTGGCACTAAAGGCAATCTCTACTGTTCCAATGAGCCTGAAGGCTCCTGGCAACAACAAGAAGAGAAGATTTAGCAAAAGTTGCAGACCTCATAGGCTGCACAGAGCTAGGGTTTTTTTTTTTTTTGTTTCTTGTTTTGACTAACAAATAAGGAAAACTGCAAACACTGTGATAGATTTTGATTCCCATGACCTGAAACGACAGCCTGCTTGTGACTGAGCTGTCTTTTGCCTTTCACATTCAGGAAGCTGCTAGATGCCAGCTAGCACAGGACACACAAACCCGCTCGGCAGTACTGCCTGAGGGCTAATTTGAGGAAGCTAAAACTACAAAAGAGAGCAGAAAATCTGCTGCTAGCAATCTTGCTCACCCAAGTGGGATGGGGAGCCGTCAGTCCTCCGGAAAGCAGCAACAGGCTCTTGGCGCTGAATACCTGCGTGATCCAACAAAGAGGCAAGAGGTCAGATGCCAGCATGAGAACAGAGAAGCATGATCACAAGGGATGCTGTGGCCCTGAACTGTCTTTCTGCACATGTTTTCAAAACAAATGGAAAAGGAAGAATTTGAAAGCTGAAAGAGTTTGCAAAGGCAAAAGAGTTTAATGCTAGTAGGTGCTGTGCAGTGCAGCTATTCAGTGGTGCACTGGAACAAGGGGTGATGGATGCTGAAATGCAGCTCATGCTCAGAGCCTGGAAACTGAAAACATGTGTCTCCTCTTCGGGTCAGGCCTTCATCCTCCAAACTTAAACAGTATGTCCCTCTCATTTTGCAACAGCTAACGTTATAGAAAAGACATTTATGAATGTGTTTAGAATATTAATTTGAGAACAATTCTAAGTTTAATAATTTCTGTTTCATTTTTTCTTAAAAGTTCCACTATTGTCACACAATAACCGGTGTGATACCTGTTCTGACTACACCCTGCTATGAACATGGTTAGAAGTGAAAAACAGTGCTTTACTGCATGACTCAGTAGATGTGAATTGTGGGACTAGCTATAGGGAGGAATCAGAGGAGGGACTGTAATGTCTTTACCTGTATTGGGTCTTAAAATATTCCTGTTACTTGCAGAGGTGGACGTGCTCCTGAATGCTTTGAAAATATTATATTGGTTAGTACATGTAACTTAAACACAAATTTAATATTCTCGCCATATGAGTCTCCTAGTCATTATGAATTTAGGACATACCTGTGTTCTGTCCTCTTCCTTGTGCAGCCTGAACCTGTCCTAAGTAGACATCAAAATGGAAAAGTGTGATTTATGCCATGTTTGATTCAGTGCTACTGCTACCTGGCTTTTTCACTCAGTCTCATTTTATAGCTGTCAGATTTCGTGGTTCATATATAGAGAGTTTTATTAATATACTTTCTTAGATGTTAACTATGTATTTTGAGCCCTCTTGAAAAAGGACTGAATTGCTCTGTCTCTCATGTAGATTAGCCTACTTAACATTCCTTACAGTTATGACTATTACATGTACAGGTCTGCATTTAAAAGGTTTGTAGATACTGCTGTGATTTGCTTTCCCTTATGACTTTCCTTCTCTCGCTCATGCTGGTTATCTATGTTTATTTCTATTTTCAGTACCATCCAGTTGTACTGGTTGTGTGAGGGAGGTTAAGAAAGCGCCCCAAACCCAAAATATTCTCTTTCCCCTGAACAGGTACTACCCTTTCTGCAGAGAGTGAGAAATACAAGCAAGCAGGCAGACTGTAAATAATGAGGCAATGACAAAAATAATGTGGGAGAATTCACGTGTCAGACATGCCTTCACCACTGTCTACACAAAAGGCATTTTTAAAGGTGATTGGGTTATTAAATTCCCGTTGTTCAAAACTACTAAAGGCTTAAACCATTTGCAGATGAAAACCGTGTCTAATCTTGCCTCTCTTTTTGTTAATTATCCTTAAGAGGGTTAACAAACTTATCCTTTAACAAGCCTTTATGCCTTAGTTTTTTCAGAAAGATTGATTCCAAAGCCTGGTGAAATCAGTAGAAATGTTCTAGCTGGCTTCTGTGAGCACTGGATAGAGGCCCATGCGATATTTTTATCCATAAGATATCATAAGTGAGACAATTCTGAATGGTTGTCTCAGAAAACAGGAGTTGCTGCTCCTTGTGAACTCGATATTGCAAAATTAGGTGACAGCAAATAGTCTGTGATTGACCCAAACTTGAACCTTCACAGGCTGCTGAAAGCCTTTTGATGGGATTTCTAGGAGCTGTCCTGAGAGACCTTGTAAACTCCAGATGCCAAAGAGATCCTGTTTGAGGAAGTAACAGGCTCATCTGCCAAAACTAGCAATGCTTTTAAACTCTATAAGCTTGTAGCTGCGGCTCCAGATGGACCACAGCTTGCCCAGGCTGTTTTCAGGCTGTGCAGGGACAAGTCTGTCTGTCCAGCAGAGTTGCCTGGGGCTGTGTGTGACATGCTTTCCGTATGGGAGATCAGAATGTGCCAAAGACATGGAAGAAAATTAGCTCTGATCCGGAGAACTCGTGCTGTTTCAGGTTTGCCACAACCATGCCCTTGTGTGAGTGTAACACTTCTTACAAAGTCAGTGGAAACAATGTACAGGAGGGTAAGAGAGATCAGCTTTGTTTCAGAAGTATTTTATGCCACTTTTAAAAAGAATTAACCCTACCCTCAACACCCATGTTAACAACACGGATTTCTATGTTCCTTTTGACTGCGCTGGGCCTTGCCCTTCCCACTTGCTCTACTTCCCCACAGTAAGCTGGTTTCTGCCATGTTTTGGCTGGCTGGAGCAAATATGGTGGTGGTAGAGGGGGAGAGGTTGGGATTGCACATCTGTGGTCTTCAACTCTGACATGCCATTGAGCCTGCAGCATGTGAATGTGTATTCATTAAAGCAGAACTCTGTGCAAGCTGGAGATTGGGGCATGACTAGAATTTTGTGACAAACTGGGGTTGGGCAGTCACTCCGTGAATCCATAGGAGTGGGTCAGAAATGAGAGCAGTGGAGTAAGCAACTCTTGGCTGGGAGCTGGTCCTGTAGCAAGCACAGAAGCATGGAGGCAGAAAAGCATAATGACGGTGGAGAGAAATGCAGTTTGGAGTGGACCTTGCAAGTGATGGGACCTCGTTTGAGAAGGCAAGCAGCTATTCTGTGCACAAAGCATGCCTGGGTGACATGACTTTTGATTGCAATGTTCACAGCAGCACTGGATTTATTCCCAGTCCTCAGCTAGAGACCAAGCAGCTGTGAGAGAAAGGACTGCTTGAGAAGCTGGGATGAGAGAGAGCACGTGAGTCTGTGACCCTTGGGAGTGTGCTTGGTTAACTGCTGTTGGAAAGAGGCAGAAGCTGTCATTATACCACAGCATGACTGAACTTGAAATTGCTCCCAGAGCAGGAGAGAGTTTGCATCCACTTTCAAAGCCCACTTCCATTGCTGTTTCCCTCTCAGGAGTGCATACTGCACTGGTGAAGTGTTGCGCTTGCTGGCAGGGCAGATAGGAATAAGCTGTCAAATGTAACTAGCATGCTACTCACATCAGTGGTTTTTCATTCAGCAGCTTTGCCACATCAAGACTTTTAAGCAGGGGTCCTGTGATGGAGCAAAGCCTCAGGTATTTTTCTTGTTTCTGTGTCTTTGATATACTGAAGATTGCCCTAGCAAGAGCTAGGATGGAAGAGTTTTGCCCTGCTCTAGTGTTATAATCTGCAAATCCTGCTTTTCCTTTGCCACTGTGAACATTTGCCAGTACCAGTGTCTGTAAATGGAAACGCAGGAGCTCACAGCAGCCACAGCTGTGCTTATTCTGACAATGCCTTATTTCAAGGTTTTTTACTTTTGAAGTGGCTTTTGCAGACAAACTACCAGTGCCCTGTGCATCGCTGTGAGACCAGATGGACAGGAGAACATTTGATTCTGCTCAGTCAAGCCATACTCCAGTTGAGGACAATGACATCATCAGAAACTTGGGTCTGAACAATAATAGCGAATCCCAAAGGCTTCTCAGATAGAGAAAGCAGATAAACTGCTTTGTGTCTGGTCATCAATTCAGAACTCTGATTGTCCTTTCTGATTTGTTTGTTTGGTTTTTTTTAAGGAAGCTCTTCTCCTTTAGAATCCAGAGGGAATCAGGAGAATTCAAGAAGCTTTATCATGAGTACAGACATGCTGGACGTGGTCCTAGAAATGAAGTCTGTGAAATGAGAAAATCAGAAGTAGGTCTCCACCACTCCTCCAGCTCACAATAGCATGTTCGTAAGTCTGACCATTTTAATCTTTTGGCAGTTAATCTGTGTTTAGAAATTCAGTAAAGAAAATTTTGAAGAAAGATGGATCCAAATTGCAATGAAGTGAGTGCTGCAAAACTTGAAAAAATGAATGCTTTTGGGTTGTGGTTTGTGTTGGTTTTGGTGGGCTTTTTAATTTTTTTTCTTATTTAAATTTTTTGACTAAACGTTTGGTCTTATTCCCACTGATTTCAGTGTTGCCAGAACTTTACCCTCAACATGTCTCTCCGACGGGGGAACCTCAAACAGGGTTTCCTAATTGCTAGTAAAAACAATAATGGCCTCTTCTGTGCTCTACCACGTGCTTGGCTCTGAACTACTTGGCAGCAGGGACATCCACAGTTATGTATGTGAGAGCAAAGCTGAGCTCAAGGCCCTCAGAAACAGCAACAGAGTATTAAACCGAATGGTGGTCCAGCTACCTTTTCATTCAAAAGTTATCATATCCCTAATCCCAAAAACTTGTAGACAGTTAAAAATATTCTCTTTTACTTGACCACACTGTCAACCAATTACACACTGCACTAGAAAACACCTCTAAATAGAGTCTCAGAATCATAGAATGGTCTGGGTTGGAAGGGACATTAAAAGATCATGATCCAACTCCCTTGTCATGGGCAGGGACACCTCCCACTAGACCAGGTTGCTCAAAGTCCTGTCCAGCCTGGCCCTGAACACTGCCAGGGATGGGGCAGTCACAAATTCTCTGGTCAACAAGTTCAGTGTCTCACCACCCTTGCCGTAAATAATCTTTTACTAATAACTGATCTAAATCTCCCTCTTTCAGTTTAAAGCCATTCACCCTTGTCCTATCCCATGCCCTTGTAAAAAGTCCCTCTCCACATTTCTTGTAGGCCCCTTTAGGTACTAGAAGGCTAATATAAAATCTCCCCACAGCCTTCTCTTCTCCAGGCTGAGCAACCGCAGCTCTCTCAGCCTGTCCTTGTAGTAGAGGTGCTCCAGCCCTCTGACCATCTTTGTTGCATTCTTCAGGACTCGCTTCAGTAGGTGCATGTCCTTCTTATGCTGGGGCCCCAGAACTGAATGCAAGTTGGGGGCTAATGAGAGCAGAGTGGAAGGGCAGGAGCACCTCCCTTGACCTGCTGGTCACATTCTTTTTGATGCAGCCCAGCATACAGTTGGCTTTCTAAGCTGCAAGTGCATGCTGCTGGATCATGTTGAGCTTCTCATCAACCGACACCCCCAAGTCTTTCTCCTCAGGGCTGCTCTCAATTCATTTTTCATCTAGCTTGTATTTGTGCTTGGGGAATACTTGCATTGCAGGCTGTGAGCTGGAATGGGAGTAGGTTTCTGGATTGAGATGCAGAGCCCTGAGCAGCCGCAACTCTGCTGTCAATAACACAAGTGGTATGCCAGGAATAACATCACATTTATGCCAGGCTCAGAACCACAGCCTGAGGTATTTGAAAGAGCATTGGTTTAACATAAGTCGGCATTTCAGAGCTCTCAGCCCTAAATTTAGATGGCTATGTAGCACTTTGCATGATTTATCTTACAACTCAATCAAGTCTCCCTTTGAGAGCATAAGAAGGAAGCAGTAGGGAAACATGATTGAAACAGCACAAGGCTTGTCTCAAGTGTTGCAAAACCCCGCATTTGTCAAGGCTGAAATGCAGATATTCACTAGAAAGGCTTCCCCAGAGCTGTAGGCAATCAGCATCTCTGACGTTCAGGCCAAGCATCTCTTTTTCAGTTTAAATCCAGACTTGGATTCAGTTACTGAGTTTGCTGAGGCTTGAAAGGTTATTGACTCATTGCTGCCTTAGAATACACTGTTCTGCATGTCTTGCGGCATACTTACTTCACCATACTTACTTGATGCTGCAGCTACCACAGATGAGTATGCTGGGTGGACACTGCTAGAACCTAAAAATAAGAGATTTTAATTTTCAGCTATTGAAAAAAAAAGCCCAATGTTAACAGATAAGAATAAATGGAGAAGGAAAGATTAAGGAAAATCTGGTCTTCAAAAATCATATGAGAATTCCTTCATAGTGTTTTAATCTTTATAATACGAAGGCTGTTACGAAAATTATATTTAAAATTTCATTTATTGAAAGTTACCACAAAATTAATTCTAAAATAAGTTGACCTATTTCTTGAACTGTCAGTCCAGATACGTGAATCAAAGAACTCTCTGTCGACCCCTACACCTGAAAATCATGACAGAATTAGGGGATGAAGAGCTTACAGGCCAATATATTATATGTAACGATAAAAGCTATCCATAATTTTACTGCAGATGAACTCTCATCTCAGCAAATCTACATTTGCTTGTGTTTATGTGAGACACAGTAATTTTGCATGTATCTCAAAGGCACAACTCCAGCCCATCTGGAAATATTTTTTATATCCACTCCTAATATTTCTCTATTGAATTACTGAATTCATGATCCACTAAATCATGGCATATTCAGCTGCATGTCTTGTCCTTTAAATTTTAGGGAAGCTGTAGGTCAGTAGGAAAGCAATGCAAACCTGCCTGCTACTGACCTATATCTCTGACCCTATGCAGTCCCGGCCTAGTCTTGGCTGCAGCTGCAACTGTTGTGGTTCTGGTTGCTGCAGGTGTTGTGGTTGGCTTTGGCGTTGTGGTGGAAGGATCCATTGTCGTGGTTGTTGGTGTTGGGGTTGTGGTGGCCGTTTGTGTAGCTGGTGTCGGCACGGGAGGTGTTTGATATTCTTTGTGGACTGTGTCCCCTGTAAGAAAATCGATGATACATGGAAGCATCATTAATCATGCTCACTGTTTAAGGCAACCCAGGCACTGGTGCTCTTCTCAGATGTCTACAAGCATCCTCAACTGTAGAGCCATTAGTGCCTTTGTTGCTGTGTGGATGTGTAGAGCAGATGACTGTGTGACACGTATTACATCATGCTCTAGAGGGTGCTGACAACAGCCTGTTGCAGCCTTAGTGATTTCTCTACGCTTTTCTTCTTTGGCCAGGAACATCAATCAACCTGACAGATGTCTCAGACCTATGAAATGGTTCAACCAGCCAGTTGCAGTTTCTGTTTTGCCATCATCTTTTTCCAGCATAATTAAGCAGTTAGAAAGTCCATATAAATGGAAATCTGATGACATCTGGCAATAAAAGATGGCCATTCTGAGTCATAGACCAGAATAAAATATGCATTGCCCACCACAGAACTGAAATGCTTCTGGCAGAAACACAACTTTTAGGTAAGGGTGTTTCAGGGAGGGGGTCAGATCCAGAGCAGGGAGTGCTAGGGCTTTGGGTGAGAAGAGTGGGGGAGCACACCACCTGGGAGATGCCAATTTCATCTAACTTTGACTCATCTCACAGTTGCTACTACTTTTAAAATGTATCATCTGTTGTGAGAACAGAGGCAATTCTAGCTGCAAAATCTGCATCCTAAATATTCCTATATGAATTGTTAAAATGCTTGCAGTTCTTTCAAGTCATCATCTCAAAAAAGATCCTTCACCATTATGTTCTCCACCTGTATATTCCTTGTTCACCCCAGTCTTATTCCTCTTCTCCCTCCTGCCCATAGTCGTGGGGATGGCCTGACACAGTGTGTACACTGAAAGGGAATGGTGTGCAGTCTATTCATTGCTGCTGTGTTTTTTTTTTTTTTGCTGTATGTTCTCCTTTTGCAAAGCATCATCATGAAGCTGTCTGGTGGATGATTAATTGCCACCTAATGCTAGGCAGTGAAAAACTCAGATCTCAGACAGTATTAATGGGATAATGCTGAAAGGGACCTCAGAAGAAAAACAAAACAACTCAGCTGACAAAAATCAGTATGAATGACTCTCTTTGGGCTGAGCAGTGCCCTGCTCCACACTGCTGCTCTAAAAGAAAGACAGAGGGCACAGTGAGTCTTCCCTGTGATCTGGTGCTGCTGGAGCAAGGAGCAAGCAGCAGAGCTTTATATCCCAGGCTGCAAGGAGCAAGGAAGATAGGAGCTAACAGCATTAGCAGAAAACTCAAGGAAGCAGCACAGTAAGAGCAGAGAAAAGATGTTGCTTCGGTGTTTTTTGTCTGGGTTTCTCGTGGAGCCTTTAACTCAAGAGAAGGGCTTCACAGAGTTACTGTTCCCAGTGCTCCTGTGAACAGGATGCCCATCTTCTTCACGGCATCTTCACAGAGCTTGTGGCCTGCATAGGAGATTGATGAGAGCCTTTATTGCAGGCTTCTGAAGTTGATGACACCCAGAGCACAGGCAGAAATTAAACAGTGAGAGTGCCCTCTCTTCTCTGACTTGGTACATGGCTTCCAAGCACCACTGCAGGAGCTGATGTAATGGCACTGGTTTGGTCGGAAAGAGGCTGCAGACAGGAGCTTGAATGAGGGAGGTAAAGCTGTATGTATTACCAGCGTCAAACTGCTTCCGATAAGCATCTGCAGGCAGTTTAAACTGGGACAGATACTATAAAAGAACACCAAGATCCCCATCTCATACCTTGGTCTGGTGCTTTGTCTGATGTGTTAGTGGTATCTGCACTCTTCATAGCTTTAAGGTCTTGCTCTGGCTTTTTGGGCTCTGAAACAAAATGAAGTGTGTTAAGAAAGGCAGCTCTGAAAGAAAGTATTTTTTACCCTCGTATTTGAAGATTATCAGTCCCCATGGAAGGTATCCCATCACCTGGCATGAGGTATGTCAGTCAGTCCAACCAGAGCTTTCTCACAAGGACAGAAAACGTGGTGGCTGGGTGCTTCTAGAGGGTAGCCAACCCCTATTTCTGATGCCTAATTTAGGCATTTTTATTGGCCAAAACTTCCTGCCAATATCAACAGAATTTCTGAAGTAAGCAATAAATAAGGGTTTTTACCAGTAATAAACCAGTACTCATAAGAATAATTCATCATGTTGTTGATTTTTCTTATGAGTAGCAGTGTGTCCTCAGAATCAGGGTCACAGTATGTGTAGGGCTTTTGGGAAACACAAGTTATCATGCAGTATTTCAGTCACTAATTCATGATCCAATATTGTTCTTTCTTGCCTGACACCCTCACATCATCATGGGTCCAAATCCCAAATGCCACAGACTGGCTTAGAAGGAAAAGGGAGATTTTTTTGTCCTTTTTTCTTCTTTTAAGACCCAAAGTCATCAAAATACTTGGAAAATTTATTGCAGTTCATTCACTGCTACCCTGCAAAAGAATCTGCCTCTGCTTTTATGTCTGACTGAGTACTGAAGGATTTTGATCTTCCTTTTTTTTCTCTCCTCTAGTTATTTTGGCAGCTTTTTCCTATTAAAGAGATCAGCCCATGGATAATGATTTCCTAAAACTTTGTGTTAATTTTTAAAACAGCATCTTTTGATTGTTTTTACCAGCTGTGAATAGTTGCAATTTTGGGAAGGTTTTTTCTTGCTGTGTCCAGCATTTGGGAAGCACTGTAACCACTAGGAGCATTTAAAGAAATTTCAGGCACTCTAAATCTCTGGTGTCCCTGGGATGAGGACCAAAATTGCATCTCTGACAGCTGATGAGGTCTTTTTGCTAATCTGGTGGCAAGTGAGAGTAATCTTCAAAGGACTACCTCTGCGTCCTACAGATAATTGGTTTAAGTATCCAAGTGAAAAACATGGTCTCTGTACTTTACATCAGAAGAAAATGGTAGCTTTTTGAAAATTATAAAAGAAATAGGAAATAATCTATCACAAAATGGCCCTAGCACCAGAGATCTTTATCTTAAGAAAAATCTGTTTCTAACAGCTGAGATGACTGGACTTAGGTGGCAGGGCTGAGGAGTGCTGACAAGGACAAGCAGGGCTTGGGAAGATGGATTGTGACCATCAGATTTCTTTGCTACCTATGGCACAGGGCTGGGCAAAGCAAGGCAGCGGCAAGCACTGGATTTCATGTAACAGTGATTATTTGTGCCTTTGATCGTTCTGGGTTTTCTCTGCTTGAATGCACAGTCCCTGTTGCTAGGATCCTAACATTTTCATTCACACTGCTCAATTCAACAACAAAGTGAAAGAAGCTGCTTTGGTTTGCTGGGGGAACATGTTCCTGATATTTTGTTTGCATGACTGAGCTGTGACTTGATGATGCGCCCTGCTTCTGTGCTGATTCTCACATAATGTGGGTTTAGCACTGGTGGAAGAAATGATTTCTTGCAGCCCGCTGACCTCTACTCTGGCTGTGATTGTCCCTAGTTTAGTCTGAGATCCTTGGGCTGATAGTTAAAGTTTTGAGTATATTTGGGAATGATAGGATGTGGTTTTAGTAAATGTTTTATAGAAAAAGTCAAGATTTCTAAGGCATTGCCTCCCTTCTAGCAGTGCACAATATTTGGATCAGTAATTTCTGTGTACAAAGTCAAGATATAATCAGATTTGTACCTACTGACTGCAAAGGTATTGCAAACTAAGGGCATGGCTTTGAGTGATGCATATTCAGTCTGAACAACTACAGAGTTCAGATTTGCATTTGTGGAAGTAAAAGCCTAAAGATGAGGAAAAAGCTCTGTACTTTGCTTCCAAGGACCAAACAATGATGTATAGGAGATCCTCAGGGATTGGTTTTGGGACTGGTCTTGTTCAACATCTTTGTTGGTGACATGGACAGTGGGATTGAGTGCGCCCTCAGCAAGTTTGCTGA
>JANRGW010035938.1:0-26641 GCA_024733675.1 Psilopsiagon aymara
CCGATCTCCGTCGCGGGCCGCCAGCCCCTTTGCCGTCCAGCTGCCCGCCGCCCGACGGTTCCGCGCCGGTCTCCGCCTGGCTCCTCCTGCCCGGGGAGCCGCTCTCCGGCTCCCCCCGCCCGCTGCCCGCCGCCGCTGCCGCCGGGGCTTCTCTCGCTTGCTGCTGCGCGGGCTCCATGGCCCGCGGGGCCGGGATGCCACCGCCGCCGCCGCCCTGCTGGGAGCACCGCTCGGCGGCCCGGCGTCAAGAGGGGGGGTGAGCGGAGCGCGGCGCCGCGTCCCGTCCCGTGGCGGGGAAAGGGGGGGGTCAGGTCGCGGCGGGGAGCATTCCGCCGGTGCCGGCTCAGCCCCGCTCCCCGGCTGTGGCGAGCGCCATTAGGGAGGCAGGGAGCGAGCGAGTGAACGATCGAGCCCGCCGCCGCGCCCGCCCGCGCCTCATGAATATTAAGCAGCCCCGCCTCGCCGCTGACCGGGGCCGCCGGGAGAGCGAAGGAGGCTCGCGATGGTGACGACGCCGCTCGCGCGGCAGGGAGGAGCCCCGCCGATAAACACAGCGTGACCGCGCCCGGGGCTGCGGGAGGCGGAACGGAACGGAATGGAAGGGAATGGCATGGAATGGCATGGCGGGGACGCGCCGCGCCGCGCGGGGGCTGATGGGAGCTGTAGTCCTGAGGCGGCCGCCCCTCCGCCCTGCCGCCGCCCGACTACAGCTCCCGGCAGCGCCGAGCCGCTCTGCCGTTGTGGGGGTGCCTGGCGCGTTTGCCGAAGGCGGGGGGCTCGGCGCGGTGGCCCCCGGGCTGCTTCTGTTCTGCCGCCCGCCGTGCGCTGCCCGAGGGCCGTGCGAGAGCCCGCTGATCGGCCAGGCGTGGGGGCGGGAGCCCGGAATGCGCTGGAAGTCACCTCACTGACCCTGGGGGAGCGTACTGTGACATTGCTCGTTACAGCGTGCAGCTGCGCCCGGTTTGAAGTTATTGCAGGACTTTGTCCTGTGCTGGGCGTTATATTCCGTAAGTCTCGTCAGAGGGTTCTGCATCCCCCGCTGGTGAAGTGAAACCTTGTGTGCGGCCTGGAGCGCTGGGGATGAGACCGGTGACCCTCGATCGGCGCCTCGCTGGGAGCGTCGTGCTTGGCAGCAGCGCTTGCTGGCCAATGGCCACCTGGCAGCGCGCAGGAGATGGTTTTGCGGGGTCAGTGACCGTACCCATCCCACTCTTTCCAATCTGACGTGTTCACCAGCTGGCTGTCTCAGCACAGAACGCAGGCACTGAGCCCAGGCAACCTCGTCTGGGGAGAGCGATGCTCTCTTCAGATCCAAGATGGAGAGAAATTTGGGTGGGAAATACATACACTCACACATACACACTGGAAAAAGCTGCTTTGTGAGTAGACTCGCAGAGAAAGTTTCAAAGCTATTAGTCTCACTATTCCAGGGACTAAAATTACTGTGACTACTTCTTGAAAATTGCTTAGAATCAGCCATTAAGTAGCAACTTTTTGCCAAAAAATGTGATTTTTAATTAATTTCTGAAAAGGAAAATTGCAATCAGATAAACTAAATTTAGCAATGCAAAGTTAGCAGTGCAAAAGCGTGAGTTTTCATGCTGTAAGGACACCACACTACGGCATTTATTCAGGAAAATCTCTCGTGCTCCTGGAGATGTTTCAGCTGAGTAATGCTGGCTGGGTAGGGCTGTAACTGCCTGAGAACTTTCCTTTATAATACAGTTTGTAAAATCACAGTAAAACATCTTGCCAGATAATTCATCAGAAATGCTGTGGACTGCAATAAAGTGAGAGTTCTGGGCAAATAACCAGTTACATCGACGTTAGGGGTGATAAATCATGACTAAGAACCCTGAGATAAACCCTTAGTGAAGCATTATTTTTAGTCAGTGAGAGGTATGAGGGCATACATAAAATATATGAAACAAAAATAAACCAGAACCATAATAAAACTAAAGTTTACCTCTGAAAAAATTCCTCCATATTTCCATGTTACTGTCATCATACCCATACAAGCAGGTGAAACACATGACAGAAAACAGAGGTATTCCCCAAGGAACTTTACAGTGGAAATGTTACCACCTTTTTAAAGTTTCTGTAACAACGAAGCTGAGGTTTTACTTTCATATGGAAACCGCCCACTTTCTGAACAGAACAATCTGTAAAGTAATTATGGTCTGGTTGTGCAGTTCGCTGGCCCATGTCTACGGTTACAATCATCAGCAAGAGCATCTCTGGAATTCCTGCTGTGTGAGAGGCCAGGACCATGTCCAGAGCACAGACTGGCAGAAAATGACAGCAGTACTTGTCCATTAAAGGCTTAAACTGATGCCCCAAACCTGCTTTGACAGTAGCAGCACACAGCAGAAGTGCAGCGCTGAGTATGTTGAGTTCTGGTTCTGGCTGCTTCATACATTCTGCTTTATTTCTACAGCTTTGCACCACCCTCATGCCACCTACTTCTTGAAGGTTACTTGTCCTTATTTAAACATGTAAGAGAGATATTCTATGTGCAAACACGTGCACACTCAGAAGAAGGAAACAGCAAGCTCTAGAGACATCGTTAACAGTAACACTTGAAATTGAGGAGAGTTTCTGTAAAACAGTTTCCAGTCTTTTTCCCTTCTTTGGAGGGAGCAGGTGAAGTGAAGCTCTGCTTTCCTCAAATTGTTCAAATACCTGAATGTTCATGCACACAGAGAAAAATTCCCAGAACACAGATTCTCCAACATTACCTAGGAACATAGAGCCAAGGAGAAGACTCCTGGGACATCCAGTTTTCTCCCTTGTGACTGGAGATAACCACATCCTACATGTTAGTGGGGTCCCTGTAACACTATAGAGAAACAAGTTGAACATCATTTTGAAATGGGCTGAGCTGATTTGTCCCCCCTCTCACTGAAAGACTGTCCCAGGACCACTTTGGCCTGTTTCAACTGCCCTTGACTGTCCCAACTGCCTTTGCTGTTGGGAACTCCTTCCTGTTTTCAGCCTGAATTTTACAGTTGGGTAGCCTATACCCATTTGCTCACATGCCAGCATTGCACTGCCCTTTGCCTCAAACATTTTGTTTTTTAACTCCAGAATGTTTACCCCCAAGGTACTTATAGTCAGCAATAGTATCCTGAGGCAGGCGTCATATTTGCCCTTTGATAGACTAAACACATTCTTTTTGTCTTCTCTTGTGAGATAGTCCACACAGTGTCAGAACACTCAGTTAAGGTCATTTAAATAGCCTGGGTCAGATCCTCGACGGGGTAGACTGGGGTAGCCCCAGCTCTGGATTTACACTGCAGGATTTTGAGCCTGCACAGAGCAGCCATCATCTGCAATACAACTTGGAGACGTGGCTGGAGACCAAGCTGACCTGATTCTCCCTCTATCCAGGCCAACTCACCACTGCTAGTGGCCTTGCTAACGGAGGCCTTTGTGCAATTAAAACACAAAGTCCTGAGGGTGAGAAAATTGTTGGGTTTTTCACTGCTCTGTGAAATGTATTTGGGAGCAGAACATGGCAGCGAGGCCGCCAGCATACCGTGAACCCTGAATTACGCCACAAAGGAAAAAGGGACCACGCTGTTGCTCTTCTGTTTCCCAAGTATGAAGGTGGCAGTTTCTGTAGTGTCCCAGCATCTCCAAATGTTAGTGGTACTAAGCCTAGTTATTTTTGCTTTATGCAAGGAAGTGCACTTGAAATCTGTAAGCATATGCATATTTAAATTGAACTCTCAGACTTATGAGAAAACTATGCTAATCTCTGTTTCCCAGTAACTGATAGATACTCTTAAACTCTCCTGGAATTGTGAATTTTGATAGGGATTAACTGCTGTTGTGAGATATGGGAACAGAGCTTGTGAAATTGATGTTTGTCAGGAAGAAGTACAAGGGTGAAATACACATTTCCCTTTTCTAAAGTTTGATTGATGGCAGGTGTTTGGAAGATAGGTAAAATGAAACGGGATGCTTTGCAATCTGCAGTTTTCCAACCAGAATCTGGCAATCTTGAAGAGGAGCTTTCTGATTGTAGGAGTTGTCAACAGAAAATAAGAGGATAAAAAGTAATTTATTGCAGATTACTATAAATGACTCCAGAACTCTTTCTACTGAATGGACAAATTATACGCTCCCACAGACAGTGGCAGGAAAATGCCAGAAGACCTTGAAATCACTAAATTACTTTTGTGGATGATGTTACATCCAGAGCTGTCAGAGCCAGAGGTTTCCCTGAGCAACAAAGCAGACCAAAGCTTAGCTGAAATCCTCTCAGAAGCTGGAGGTTTTGTGATCTTCACTGCCTACATCTCTGCCGGCAGCTACTACAGCTACAGCAGGAGGCATCAGGCTGTCGCATGCGGCCGTGGAGCTGACTGAGTAACTGCAGTGGTGCTTGGGAGTATGTTAGCTCCTGCTCAGCTGCTTCAGAGATCTGCCTCCCCCGATTCTCACAAATTCCTGTAAAGCCCTTGGGAATACTCTGCTGTTATTAGATGTTTCTGCAAGGAGAGGGACACATTATGGGCATCAGCTGATGTCTGTGGTTTTCCTTACTCTTTCATTATGAATATAGAAGAGAAGACCAGGTCTAGCTTCGTGTTACTGCCAGTTCTGTTCTGTTCTGTGTTAACATTATACCACTTTGTTTCATGCAACCCTTTGGTTTAACTACAATTAATATTTTGATGGGCAATACAACAATGACTTATTGGTACTGTCTAATTGTTCTGTAGTGTCTGCTCCCGTGGGAAGGTAAAAAAAGCACACAGCCTTTGTATACTCAGATTTAACATGAACTATACTCAAAGAGAATTCTTTTAATTATATCAAATATGCAATGGTTACCCAGTTTGGTTTTGTTTTCAGAGAGATCATTTCAGAATAGTATGCCCTCATTAAACAGGAATTGCTTAATTCTCAGCCCTTGACTACAGAAAACTTGACTGACAAGTCAGTTTTGGATCAAAAGCTGAGATGAGCGCTGAGAAATACTAGTGTGGGAAGGATTATATTTATACTTTCTCTGCTGTAAGTCATCATCAATGGTGCTGTTCAATGTTCATATATGTTTTAAGAAGGTATGAATCACTTCAGTGATTCCAGTTAACGTGAAGGTGAGGAGGGAGATTAGAAAGGAGGAATTTCATGTCCTTCAACCCCCCAAAATGTTGGGGAGCTTACTCAGCTCTCTTCTTCAGTAGCCTGTTTTTCTACTAAGGGAGAATTTCCCTACAGACAAGGAAGCAGGAGACTTATTTCCATGTCAAATGCTGAAGCAAAAGACAAAACATTTGCCACTGTACAGGTAATTTGCCATTGTACAAAGACCAGGAGAAAAATGAGCAAAGGGACCATTTCAAATTAAGCAATACAATAATCTCCTTCTTTGCAAAGAAGAATTGAATGCTATCATATGGAAGCTGTTCTCAAAATAATACTTAATTTTATCAGTAGGGATTAATTTCATTTTTCAAAATGTTATGTATGCACCTGTATCCCTCATCAGTATGTGCAATTATCACAGCTGTGGGAGCACATTGGACATGCAGATAACAAGGAACTGAAAATTTATGTTGATTGCAGCTCCAGCTGTGAGCACAACATTTTGTGTAGGTTCCATGCTAGTTGTGCACATCTGGGCACAAGTGTGAAAGACCTTCAGTGTAGTAAAGCTTTTGGGATGATGCTTATTCAAGGAAACCCTTAAGTTTAAATCTTTTTGTTTGTCAGCAGCATGACATGGAGATTCTTTGATTACACAAATGTTTCCCATCGTGACATGCACAGACTGAGTTGTGTTAGCACTGCAGTTAAGCAGCTGGGATGTGCAGCTTCCTTAGCAAATTTGGGAATTTCCTCTCCAGCACAATCTTCTTGTTCCCACCACATTTGGAGAAGACAATTTACAGAAGTAAATAGCAGCATTTCCAGCTTTTCCATTGCTGTTCAAGGTAAGGAGCAGCTGGCACCGAGCTAAGCATATGGCTGAAAGCCACACGTAGAGGAAACAAATCTGAGAAAAAGAAACACGAGCTTTGTTACCCAGATTGGTTACAGGTCTGTATTATATATTCTAGTGTTATATTAAATACTGTGCTAAAATTAAAGCAGTATTTTACAGATTTTGGTTTTAATTTCTTTTCATACTAATTGCAAAGCCAGTTCTTATAATTGCCAGTAGACTCAGCAATGCCTATACACTAATCCTCTTACTGTGTCTTTGGCTCTTCCATTTTAAGCTACATGTTTTGTTTGTTCTTGGGGTTCTTTTTAAGAAAAGGATCTTGGTTGCCTGTATATATTAATGCACTAGAAGATTCTCTCCCAGAACTTTGTAAATCCATCCTTGTAATTATTTCTTTTTATCTTTCATGCTCATATGGCGTCTTAAGCCTTTTTTGTTTTAGAACCCGACAGCTCCTCAAGGAACAGTATTCATCACTACTGATAGAGATGGATTAATGTGGATTCATTAAGCTGCAGCCAACACAGTGACTTGAATGCAATGGTTTTACATAATATATAGCCCTAAACAGCATGACTGGTGTATTTGATGTGACCCAAGAGATTCAGACATTTTTGGTATCAGCTTTTCATGAGGTTAGTCATCTCCCATTAATTCCCTTGTAAATATCTTAGAGGGTACTGCCTGTTGTTAAAAAGCTGTACATAAAGGCCTTTCATGCAACACTGGGGATATGTTTCCCCCATACAGCAGGTTTGGCAACCAAGTCTGCTTGGTTTGTGCCCAAACTCATCAGCATTTGCCGGTTCTGTAGGGTGTGTTGCCCATGCCAGCGTGCCAGTGTGACTGGAGCTGCACTGTCAGCTGGGTAATGGAAATGCTCTGTATTCAAATGAATTACGCCTTAAGAATCTTGGGTATTGCTTTAATGCAGTAAGAATCTATCACATAAATACACGTTATTTATTTGTGAATGGCATAAGCACTGAAGTGAGAATAGCATAGTGGAAGCTAAACTCTCAAGATATGTGTTACTGATGATTTATCCTAATACAGAGTGCTATCAGTGGCTGCATCTACAGTAATTTACTAGAAGTATAAACAAAGATGTATGTTATGCCCTTTGAAGGAGCCTTTTTAACTTTATTTCTTTGACACCAAAGGTGTATCTATCTTGTTAAGAGTAAACATAGAAATCCTCCAAGGGGAATAACAAAGTAAAGCCTTATAGAACTGAAGTATTGGCAGGATCAACCTTGACATTAATACTAAAGTAGCTCACTGGCACATCTGCAGCTCCCCAAGCAGCCCTCTCAGGAGGCTTTCAGGAAACCAGTGGGGAACATATCTGAGCTGTCTTTGATGAAAAGGATCAGGAGTTAAATCTAGGAGAGCAGAGATTTCTTTTTTCACCAGCTACTGCAGTGACAAGATGTCCATTGACTCCTAGGTGGGTGGCTGTGTAGAACTGCCTTCCCATGCTATGCCAGGGGCACTTGAGTGTGCCTACCAAAGATGCCTCTACTTAAAATCTCCACCCCTCCCTTGCTCACTTGCTTGTCCATTTCAGCTGTAACTGTGGAGTCACAGGGCTGTGCCACACTGTTGCATGAGATTAAGAGAGCTTTAGTAACAAACTAGAATGATAGGAATGAGCCCAGTATTCATGTGTGAGTCCAAACAAAACTTCCAGGAAAATGAATCCACAATTTCACCAACAGATCATATGGCTCCTCACACAGTAACCCAGGTCACTGGAAGGTCCTGTTCCATCCACTCAGTGCAGAAACTGGCCTGGGACCAGCACAATCTCCAGGACACTCAATGCCTGTGACCCACTTATTCCACAGATCAAGATATGCCTTGTGGTTTAAGCATTCATCAGCCTCTTGAGAAGACAGGTGATGAACAAGTGAAAATCCATCAGTGGCCCCTGCACAGCTGGGAAGTGCCATGCTTTAAAGTCAGATGAAGTTTTAAGAACATTGCTTCTGCCAACAGATACCAGTAAGCTGTTTTCATAATAGTTTCATAAACTTCAGCTTCCAGCTACCTGACACATTTCTTTGCCACACCAAAGAGGTCACTGCTGCACCAGTAGTGGGTGTGGGATTCAATACTGCTGGGAACTGAAGCTTTCAAGCATGTGTTTTCTGACAAAGGTGTCGCCTGGAGCATATGGTGAGGGCATTCATTGTGGAGTTGAAGAGGCGGAGGGAGAGAGCTGTCTTGGTACCTGTGACCGTGAGCAACTGGGCTTTGTACATAAAACAACAGCAGAGATGTTCTCTCCATGCAGTTGGTCTATAATATATCAAATAAGACCTCGCAGCACAGCTTTTCCCCACAGCATTTGCAGGCAGGCTGCTGGCAGGGCTCATCTGTTGTGGCTTAGCGCAGCTGGGCTGCATGCATTCCTGTGTGATAGCCAGATATTTTGCATCCTACCATTCTTGGCTGCCCTTTTATATTATCTCCGTATGTGATACCACAGTGTACAGGAACCTGCAGTGGTTTCTTAGGTGACTGGCAGAAAATCATTTACCACGTCATTCCCTCACGTGGTGGCATTGCTTGTAAAATGTGTCTGCTCATTCCCAGCCTGTGACTCTTTCTTTTCAGGTGCTATAGCCAGAGATCTGCTGCTTTGAGGGAGCATTTACCTTTGGGCATGCCCACTCTTCATCACTTGCTCTGAGAATTAATGTTCTTCCAAATCAGATAGACCATGCAGATCTCCAAAACCAGCAGCCAGGCTCAGGAACTCTCAGGGGAGCTGTGCAAGGAACATGCAGAAAGCAGTGGCTAGAAGAGTTCTGCTGACTCCTCCGGTTGTCAATGGCATGGACCAGCTGTTAGAGGAAGCGGTCGTGATGCTCTGGAGTCACCATGTAGTGACAGAGGCCAGGCAGGTACAAAGGCAGGCTGCTCCAAAACCAAAGTGTAGCCCCAAAGGGATGGACTAAAGGAAGCCAAGGAATTCTGGAAGCTTCTATATGAAACTTACAATGAACACATCTCATTGCAGTGGAGAAGTGTGGATAACTAAGGCACATTATGGTGGATGACCTCCAGAGGAGGTCCAGAAGTCATCCTTCTCAGAGCAGGGCAAATGTCAAAGTGAGATCACATCGCCTCGTCATGCACAAAACCCAAGTGAGGCAAGACTTGACAGGCTGAACTTAGCTGGCTAAGTCACCTGGCAAGAAATTGTTTGTCAATGTGGTTGCTGTCCAATGAGTGTAATGACAGGTTGTCAAATACCTGACTGCTTTTTTCACAAGAGTTAAGATATAGAAATAAGTCGTAAATTAGAGAGATTTTTGTGAGATTTCCTATCCAAATATTTTCAGGAATATAAGTGGATTAGCATACTGGTCCTCCTAGAGACCGTCCTGCTGCTAGGTGGTTGTTAGCACACACGCCAAGGAAAGATGCAAGGAGCGTGATGGTAGATGGCATGGGACAACCAGCCTCAGAAACCTTTTCCCAACACTGTAGTGGTTGGATGATGGCTTCTCCCCAGAAGCACAACAGGGTAAACCCCTTCCAAATCTTGTCTACTTTTATGAATGTATTACCAGCCTTCTTTTGGTTCCTGCTAAGATTTTGGTTGTGATGATACTAGGAAGGAAGGAATTTGTCAGAGTAATTGCATGCTGTGCTAAAGGTCTATTTCTTTTTCACCAGTTTTAAACTTAATTGACCACGTGTTCATACTGTGGAAGGGAAAGTAGCAGCATGTATTTATGAGCGAATTTGCTGGGCTCGGGCTAGGATTGGCTTCCCAATGCTTCAAACCAGGGAAATTATAACATAGTAAAATAAGCAAATTAAGGGTTCTGTTTCATCAAACTCAATAGTAATTTGCAACAAAAGGAAAACCTTGAACAATTGCTTAGGAAAGTTAGTCCTTATAACACACTAAAGATTTTCTGCTACCCTTTCTCTCCCCTGCCACCCTATCTTCCCTCCAGCAATGATTCAGTAAAATTTCATACTATAAGGCAAAAATCAAGCAAGCACCATAACCCTTTGTTCCAGCGGTAAAACAGACTCAAGATCATCTCTTATTAAAGGGCCTAATTAAGTATATAATCCCTTTTTCTTCCTTCTAAAAGTTATTGGAAAGCAACCTAAACCATGTCTGTAATAAAAGTTTTGCTGAGAAAGCTCCTTCCTTGGCAGGGGAAGGGTAATTGTGATAGCAACCTGCTTCTGTTCCCAAATTCCCTGATATGCTTGGGGTCATATCACATGTTTACACTCTGTTTTAACAAGGAATAACAGGAACCAAAGTGCTTGTTTTTGGTGTCACTACATCTGAGCAGATGTTATAGGCTCAATTATCCCAGTACTTCAGCTGTAACACTGCATTGTTCTCTAGGCTCCATTTCTTTGGCTGAAACCATTTTGTTGGAAGACACTGCTTTCTGTAAGCTGGTGCTTCTGCTCCTCCATGTGATAGAGCCTCGCAGCTGCCTTCAGTAAGCAAATTTATCTTTTTGGATTGCTTCTGCACTGTAGCTACAAATCACTTTGGATGTATAGCTGAACAAAGTGTATTTTATAACATACAGCATCTGCCCATTATAAGGATATCCAGTGTTTAACACAAGATCATTAGTCACCAAGAGAAAATAGATAAATTATCAAGTTGTGCATATTCTGGTCAGTGTTCAAATAAACCACACTTGGGTAACGCAGGAATATTCTAGGTTCAGCATCCTCACAGGGCTAGGTGAGTATCTCCATATATGACAACACTGTGGAACAGAAAGACACATCCTGCAGCTCCTGAATCATAGCTTTGAAATACAGCATGACAATTATTTCATTTTGAGGCCAACAGTGATGAGCTCTGTCAGAATGGTGAGTAACTGTAAGAAATAGGGATCACTTGACTCATTTTTAATTCCTGCCTCCATGAAGTCTTTAAACGTACTGTTTTCATTGTCTAAAGCCTACTCCGTTCATTTACTGTATCACCTGGTGCTGGGGTTATGTGTGAAAAGGGACTCTGCATTTTAATTCCTTTTTTTTCTCTCTTTGTACCAACATGAGCATTTTCAATGTTTTCCAAAGAGAACACGTCATTTAGAATGTGTAAATGAAGTTGAAAATAACTGAAAATAGTGAGTGGAATAACTGAAAATAGTGCCAGTGGAAGCTGGCAGTGGAATTGGCCAAATGGCAGCTCAAACAAGGGTAAATCAGATACTTAAAAAAAGAGCTGAATCATTTTCTTTTAAAGTCCAGCCGAACACGTAAATCCTTATCTCTATTGCCTAACATCTGCCTCATTGTTATGAACACGCATATAACTGTGCTTGGTAAAAAGGCAGAATCTTTCACTGTGTTGTATAGCAAAATGAAGCAGCTTTGCACTGTTTTGGTAATTCAGTAGGATTGTAATGAGAGGAGACTTGTTAAAATTTTATTGTTTCAGTAGCAATGTACCCCAGAGAAAATACTAATAAATTTCCTACACTGTGACTGTCTAAACAGATTATCCAACAATTACACATTAATTATTAATCACCCAGTGATTCAGAAGCCACCCCGTGGCTCTCTACTGCAGGAACTCTACTGCTTTTGCAACCTAATAATATGATTTTTCCAGTTGCAGTGTTGCAATGCTCAACCAGACAGAAGGCTAATTGCAGAGGGAGCGATAGGGATGCCCAAGGTTATAGCTCACCTTGCTTGGAGAAGGTTATGAAAAAGTAACCTAAACAAATTCAGCAGGTAAAATGCAGAAAACTAGTTGGATGATAGATTATAACTAGAATTAGTGGAGTGGAAGTGTGTTTTAAATGGTCTCTATAGGGATTAATGGAAATACCTGGAAATAAACAACTAGAAGAAAAGGTGTTTTTCTCATGCATTCCGTAGGAACACCTTTTCCGACTGGCACACCTGAGAGCTCTAATTTGCATTATCTCTACACATTCTTGGCTGTTTACTGTGAAGGAAAACAAGATTGATTTCTCATTCTTAAGCACATTTATAATGCCTGTGCAAATGAATGTAGGGCATATCCTGGCTAGATCAATATTTATGCAGCCTACTTTAGAAAAAGCAAAGGAGTTGCTTCACAGCAGCAGGGGATCTTGTAATTTCTTTTCCTATGGTTTCCTCCTTTCCTTGTTTTCACTGAAATCATAATACTCCCTGTTTGCTGCCAGTTACAGGGAGTTCTAATGAAGGGAACCCCCCCTCGACTGTCTGAAAGGGCGCTCTGCTGCCAGGACCAGCACCCGGAGGCTGTGCACATGATCCAGGAGCTGCCGGGGTGGAGGAAGGTGTGTGTGAGCTCAGGAAAGCTGTAGGCCAGACCCGGTGTGGCAGGATGGCCTGAGAAGGACGTGGTTATAATGAGCTGTGCGAAGACAGAGGTGATTTATGCCACCCTCAGTGGGAAGGGGAACTCTCCTCACCAGCCTGTGGTGGAGCTGGTGGCTTCCTCCCCCTTCCTCCAGCCCCATCAAGCCACTTCATCGTTGGCCTGTGGCTTTGCACAGTTCATTCCACTTGCAAAAGAGCAACAATTAATTATCCTAATTAAATCCAACTGCAGAATATCAAATACTGTGGTTTACTTCATACTTTAAAGGTTCACCTCTTTTGTGCACACTTCCCCCATACTGCTTGTTGCAGCTGATCTCTTTCATTCATTTTGAAACAGAGGGGAAGAGAGAACAGTACATGTAATAAATCAAAAAGCAGTAGCAAAAGATTAAAACCAGCAACCCTCACAGCAGTATGCCAGGATCTGTGTTTAAAAGGATCCTCCTAAATAGCTGTTTTCTCTCAAATGAGCTTTCCTTTTCTTGATGCTTAGGGGGAGGTGCCTTCTCCGACCCCGCAGACAGAAGGTGGGCTCTGTGAATAACCTTTATTCTTTCTTCTGCCCTATTTACCAGAAATATCTTTTTTTACCCTGACTTGAATAAACTCATGGGCCTTCAGATGCCCCTGCTGGTGTAGGCTCCTGCACAGCAGTGCCTGTCTTTAGAAATAAATTGGGAGCCGAAGATCAGTAGCTGTACAGTATCAGTGTCCTTTGATTCACTACATCAATTTAATTCTCCATCTAATAAAATACACTTTAGACATATAAAGTATTCCCTGCAAGCATTATTTTTTTTCTAAAGGGGCTCCACCGTGATTCAAACTCAAGGCTGTATCTTCATTTCCATGGCCGTACCATTGAAATGCAGCATTAGCAAATGCAGTATATTGAATGCCTCTTGTAAATAGTTAAATTTTTCTGAGTAACTAACCAGGCAATAAGAACCCCGTCACTTCTATGTTGACAAAGTATCTTAGTCACTGAGTAACTATAGAGATGTTTCCCTTATGCTTGACGTAATTATCAAAATGCCTTTCATTAGCTGGTGAAAATGTGAAGAAGGCTCAAAGCATAATTCCTGGGACGCAGTTTGCTGCTTGTAGTAGCATACAAATCAGAGCAGCACAGACCAGCTATGCAGGCACAGCTAACAAGATTTCCAATTTATTTCTTCTTGCCAACAGCAAACTGGAGCTTCTGAGGCTGCCCGTCCAAATCAGGTGTCAAATTGGGTCTGCCCAGGGCATGTGGGCAGGAGAAGAGGCAACCGCAGACACATCCAGCAGCCACAGCTGCAGTCACAAACGACTTTGTTTCTGTTAAAGCTCCAGCTCCTGGTAAGGACTTAAACTCCATGTTTGCTTGTTCAGAAAGGAGGATGCATTTGGAAGGGTATACAAGGCTTGCTCTAAGAGCTCCACACCCTAACTGGTAGCAGTTTTGCTACCTCCCAGGCTGTGGGCAAATCTTTCTGCAGGGTGCCTGGCCTGTGCAGCTTTAGTGCTTGTTCAGGTTTTGCTCTGCTACAGTTCATTCTGTACAGAACTTGACTCACTGGAACTTCTGATGGATACCCCAAAGCTGGATGTGTCTCAAGGCCTGGAGAGCACAGGCTAGTGCACTGTAATGCAGGATACTTCCCACTTGGCATTCACGCTGTGCTCTGTGTGAGTGATTTTTCTCCTACAATGACATGTAACATGTAGAATTTCAGAATAAGCTGTACTCAGTGTCATGGGTTCAGCAGTAGCAATCATTTTTCTCCTTCTTAGTAGCTGGTGAAGTGCTGTGGTTTTGACTTTTGGCCTGGGAACAGCCCTGATAACACCGATGTTTTTAGTTGCTGCTCAGTAATGTTTACCCTGACCAAGGACTTTCTGGGTCTCATGCTGTGCCAGGGAGGAGGGGAAGCCGGGAGGAATCAGCGACAGGACACCTGACCCAAACTGACCAAAGAGGTATTCCATACCACAGCACGTCATGCCCAGGATGCAGAAGCGGAGAGCAGAGACCCAGAAGGGTTAGATCACTGCTTGGGTTGGGCTGGGTATCGGTCCACAGGTGGTGAGTGGTTGTATTCTCTTCCCTTGTCATTTCCCTTGTCATTATTATTATTGGTGGTATACCTTAGTTACTGGTATACCTTGTGTTATACCTTAGTTACTGGACTGTTCTTATCTCAACCCATAGGAGTTCCATTCTTTCGATTCTCCTCCCCATCCCTCTGGGAGCTGGGGGGAGGAAGGGGGGGAGTGAGAGAGCAGCTGCATGGTTCTGAGTTACAGCTGGGCTTAAACCATGGCACTCAGTAAGGAAGGAACTTCACTAGGATGTATACTGTCTCTTGTTGATGCAGTGCATTATATATATCGTACAAAAACCTTACAGTATAATGTTAATAGTAGTAATGATAATATATAAACTACACACACATTATTCCAACAGATTGTCTTCAAAGTTATGTAGTGATGGAGGATCCACTGCCTCCATTGCTGTTGTCTGTCCTCTGCCTTGCTGCCCTTACCAACTATAACTATTTCCTAATGGCTAACCAGAAACTTCTGTGCTGCCCCACAGTCCAAGAGCAGAGTAATTCCCTTCCGCTTTGCATCCTCACATATTGAAATACTCTTCTTTCGTTTTTCAGGCAGAACAACTGCAGTGCATTTGGTCTCTCCTCACAGCTGATGTTCTCCAAGACCTCTGTCAGCCCCACAGCTGTGTTCAACCCCCAATTTCTGATTGGGGTATACTGCTTTTCAGGGTGCCATATTCTAAAACGAACTCACCTCCAGCGGCAGCTGTGCACCTGCAGGGTAGAGGAAAAGTGATTCTGCCTGCACCTTGCAAGCTGTATCTTTGTACATCACAGCAGGACGTTTGCCTTTGTCTCAGGAAGAGGGTGCTCCCAAGCTTTAGCTCACAAGCCAGGCTGTTCAGCCATCTGCCAGCCAGGCTATTGCCCAGCTGGGTTGGGTTTGTCCGTTGTTCCTCACCGATAGCACCATCTCATATGAACTTCTGAATTGCACCCTCTGTTTCCCCCTATTCCACTCTGTGGGATGGGTGTGCAGACTAGCCTGGTGTTCCTGGTGTCCCTGCTGCCCTCAGCAATGCTGAGTGGTGCCAGCCTTGGCACCAGCCTGCTCCGTAGTTCCTGGTACATCTCACCACTGCACCCACTGCCACTCGCCCTCTTGCTACAGTTTTCCAACAGGCTTTGTGTCGACCTCTCATAAATCCCTCTCTTGAGCTTACTTATGACGGGAATGACATCAGAGATGCTGTCAGAAGCACTCAGAGGCCAAGACACATGACATTTGCTGCCTCTCTCCTTTCTGTAAGACTGGTGGCTGGCTGGAAAAGAAAATAAATTTGCTTTTATTTAGGGCTCATCCCTTTCATCACCAAGTGTGAACTAATCCATTTAATTATTTGCTCCAATATTTTCCTGGGCACTGAAATAAGATTGGACGGTTTTCTCCCTTCTCCCCAGTTTCAAAGGCAGCCACCCTATTTGTCCTTGTTGACTGTGACAGTTTGACTCATTCTCTGTCAAATCTTATGGACAAATAACTCATAGCGCAGAGGTGTCATTAGCCAGATCTTCGAGTATCTGAGGTTGAGGTATATATATATATATCTCAATATGTATTGGCAAATATATATATATATTTGCCAATTTGTAAATAATTACTGTCTGCAACAAAGCCTTCCCCTTCCCTTTCTTATTAGAGGTACCTATCTTACCCTTTGGTGCAGCTGGTATTTACATTATCCACCCGCATGCAACTGGCATTCTGGAGGATAGAAGTAGAAACTAAAAGGCATTAAAAGCTTCTCCTACAGAAAGGAAAGCAGTGAAAGCTTTCTTATAGTAGAGACCCACAGAAGGATACCTGGCCTTCCTGATGCTCCTTGCTAATCCCACTTCAGCTTACACTTCAGCCCTTTCTTGCCTCTGCATGCCAGGACGATGCTTTGTTATGTGCTGCCTGTTGGCTCGCCAAGTCTTCTCTTCCTGGGCCAGGGATGGAACTTCCCTCTGGTGCCAGGGATGGAAGATGGCAACAATTAAGGAATAAAAGGTGCAGTTTTTAGAGAAAAAATAAGTGAATCATATCTGTGACCTGTCACTAGAAATAAAATAAAGCAATAAACCATGGGGTTTCATGGAAGCAACACAGCCCATAGAGCCAGCACAGCAGATACATGCATCCACAGATCCACACAAAGGTGGTCATCACAGGCATGCAGTGGCCACCCTTCCTCACAGGACCAGCAAGGCTGATTTGTTACAGTGATGTTTGCACTGAAAGGAATTGTCTCAGAAAGAAAAATGCTCTTCCATGGCAGCATAAATCAGCCGTAAGGAAACTCAGTGCTCAGGCACACGATTAATACTGGAGCTGTTGTGATATTTCTAACTGCGGAGCAGGGACTTTTCTGAGGCAGCACAGGGAAAGGGGAGAAGTGGGTAGCAGGAGTGACAACATATAGGTATTTGACATTATAGCATTACACATAGAATGCTTTGGATAGGGAAGGACACAAAGATCATTTAGTTCCATCCCCCCCACCATGGGCAGAGACACCTATCACCAGACCAGGTTTTCATCTTTGGAAAAGGCTAGTGAGTGCTCTTTGTGACTTACCCACCCATTTCTTTCTTCTCTTTGGCTGACAAAAAACCCAACCAGCCATGTTTTGTTAATAACAAGGAAAAATGGCTCTTTGCTGATGGAGCTGTAGCTACCCATCCCCAAATGTGCCATCAGCAGCTCTTCTCAGGAGACCTGCACTTGGTTAAACTGAACCCTGACTTCTGAAACACTGGAGCAAGGGCTGCTGTGGGGCTTCATCTAATGTAACCATGGCTTACTTTTTATTGCTCCTCATCTGTTTTTCCTGATATTAATAAGGCCAGAGAGCACCTTGGCTCTCAGCAGTACAAGGAGAACCATGCATCAACTGACCTTACCAAGGTGCCTGTCACATAAAAACCTTTCTTCCTTCTGCAGTCCTGCCTGCACCCCTTTTTCTCTCTCCTTCATGAATATTTATGGTGGCAAAACTAGATATACTCTGAATTCAGATGGGATTTTAAAATCTTGCAGTGAGCAATTTCATATAGGATGAAGTTCCTCTGTAATTCTTCTGTATATTTATATCAATAAAATTTGTGCATGTGCAGTTCCCAGGGTGAAATCTATGTACTTTTTAGGAGAGGAGAGAAAATTTGTGTGATCCATACCCTTTAATCCCCAGACATTGCTGGTTTCCTCTCAACTGATGATAGCGTCCTGCCACTCAGTTTGTATTTTCCTTTGCCTGCTTCCCAGTGTTGTCTCTGTTTTATATTCCTCTTCTGTACCTCATTTTTCATTTCCTGTACCCAAGATCATTGTTTTGTCACGAGACAGTGCCTTCCTCAAAGCGCGTCAATAATAGAAGAACACGGAGAAGCCAGTCAATGCCATGGTAGGTGAAAGGGGTAAAGTAGGTTAGGCAGTTAACATTCATCTAATATTTAATGAGTGGTACAGAGGCCCGCTGTACGGGTTCTTGATATGTTTTCGCTTTGTGCAATTTGGTTAGTCCATCGAGCAAGTCCCTGCAGAGTACCCCAGGATTTACCCGTGGCCGTGACCTACATTCTGCACAGCGTGTGTGCCTGTCTTTCTCCACTCAGCAAAGCCAGGTTTTGAAGAGGGATTCACTCTCGTTTCAAGGCGCCTGCAGCCATGCACAAGCAGAAAGCCAGCCGTTGGCTCCCACTTGCTTTCACTGTGCTCAGGGCTGGTGCATGTGCTGCTGTTGTAGATGAATGTTCATAAGCTTTTAGTGTAAAATGGTCTGTGTATTTATACTTTTCCTTCACCCTTTCCTTCTTTTATTTTTACCTCTTATAGCACACACTGCTCTGGGAGAAGCCAGTGTTTCCCAGGGTAAGATCAGATGAGCCAGCGTAATTCTTCTAAGCCACAGTGCTGGAGGGTTGGCTTTGGTTGGGTTTGTTTTGTGTTGGGTTTTTTCCCCCAAAGCACCAGGAAACATGTTAAGAAGATACTCTATAGAGGCCAGGGAATGGGCTATCAGTTCAAAAAGGCTTGAAGATTCCCAGGGAGGTGAAGCCAGCAGGCACTGCATCACACCAGGCTTTGTCATGCCACCCCCTGCAAGACTCAGCATGCTCCAGGCTTGCTGTGCCTCTGCACTGGGGTCCCTGCAGATCCCATGCAGCCAGGGACAGGTCTCTCCTTACACTGGGCTGTGTTACAGTGCAAAGACATGTGCCTCTCCTGAACCCATAGTCACAAAACAAACCAACTGCCTTGCCACATCCCTTAAACAGCATGGTGTGCCATTTCCACTGCTGGGCTTTTCCCCCGGCATCCTAGGTGTAGGTGTGCCACTTTACTTGATGACCACTTGCTGGCATATGGCTTCCTCTTTCCTTACAGCGAGGCTGGGGCTCCCAAGGGCTCCCACACTTTGTCTTCATGCCCCTACTCCCCCTTCATTGAGCTGCCTGCCAGAAGCCCGCACACCTTTTGGCTCCTGCCGCCCAGACTCACAGGGTCTTGCACAACAAAGTGTGTCCTTTTGCTTTCATTTTCATTTATCAGGATCCCTATGCACTGCAGCTCTCTGCCAGGCAATTCCCTACCTGTAGGGCAGATTACAAAAACATGAGGCACTGAGATAAGCAGCAAGGCACAGCTCTGATTTGCTAAAATTGCCTCGTGAAGCTTAGAGCCGCAACTTCAGGCACCTGTGAAACACATAACAAAAGTAGCACCTTTAGGCAAACATAACCCTAATTCATCCACTCACTAATTAAAAGGGCAAATGTAAAGGAAAAAATTAATCCCTGTCCATAGAAGATTGGCTTTTCTCTGTTACTTCAGGCTATGAGTATCAATCAATACAGTTAAACATTTATCAGTGCTTGCGCAAGCACAGGCAGAGCAGGAGAGCTGAGCAGAGGCAAAGCTTCTCAAAACAGAAGCTGAAGCACACTGGCACTGGCAAGAAGACACAGGGTTTGAAGGAAATGAAGAGGAGTGAGATTGTGAAACTGGGATGCCTGTGCTTGCAAATTACTTGTAATGGGTCCAGAAATGACTTGTCTAGTGCTGTTGTTTTACCTTTTACCTACCACTAGGTATGCAGCTGAACTCACTAAAGGGCTGTGTAGAGCCATATAATTTGTTTACAGCTAGTTATTTTCCATTATAATAACAATGGCATGACACATGCAAAAGCACGTTGGCATTTTGGTGGTAGTATGCAGGCGTGCCTTCTGATGGCAGTATATTGCTTGCCGAGAGCCTGGTTGCAAAACACTATTTAGGACTATTAGCAGTAATTTTGAGGGCAGACTGGGATGCATGAGTCCTCCCCTTACCCCACACAAACACACAGTTTAAACCTGTTTCCTTCCTTAATTGCAGGTGAGCAAAGCACAGGCACATTTCTTTCCATCTGGGTCATTTAGGGTTTAAAAATAAGAAAATGAGGGAGATGAGGAATTATAACCTCAGGGTTTTTACCTGCTTCCACATACACTGTACCCATGCAGCGAGAGCTGTCTGAAAGCAGTTTTCTAACTTCTCAATCCCAGTTGTAACACATGCAGTTGTGCACCTTCTTCTGCAGCAGGAGTGATGCTTCCTGCTCCCAGCAGAACAAGACCCAGTGTGCACGGATGACAAAGGTGGTGAATCAGTTCCAAGAAAGGGACAAAAAGGAAAACAAGAATGGCATCACTGGCTGAACCTCAAGTGCTCACTGGAGCTGGGCCTGCCTGAAGCAGAGTGCAGATCTGGACTGGTACAATGTAAATCCTGGTAGCGTCCTCCTCTGACACTTGTGCTTCTTTTAAAAACCAATCAGATTGCAGGATTTGGAAAGGGTTTTGAGATATATTTTAAGAAAAGATTAAATAAAATGCAGGGAAATAAGAACAATTAAAAGCTTTTACAAAATACACAGAAAACTCTTTCTCTTGAGCAGCTGTAGTAAGTATGGTCAGGTTCTGACTGAGGGGCATAAACACTGTTTTATGGAACAGAAACATTTTCCTGGTAATTTATTATTCCCTGTGCTTGTCATGAAGCACATATCAACTGTCAGTAATGTGCCCTGTGAACACAAATATACGTCTGATAACATCTTCTATCACAAGATTTTGCCTTTCAAATGCTCCTCACTGCAGCAAGCACTGTGTTTACCAAGAAACAGGAGATATAAAGAGAACAGGTTCTGTTTGGCACAGTAATTTATCTAGAACAATTATTTTGTGGTTATGGAAAAACCCGTGCTGTTTTCACTGTATATCTTGAGAAGAATTCTTTCTCGCTAAGACAATTTATGAAAAGCTCCTGCTGTCCTATAAAATCATGATGCATGCTCAATTTAATCAAAGAGAGCTGGTATAAAATGCACAGTCTGCAAACAAGAGGTGAAATCTCATGACTCCACGTGAACCCTCTCTTGTGATGGGGGACAGCTCCTGACTTTAGTATTTACTGCGGTATTGAATGAGTCCTGACACACATTTTCAATTGATGTTATATGCACCAGTGTTGTGCTGCAGCTCCAGGGGCAAATAAACCTCATATCAAAACAGTGGACTTCCCCATTTTCATGAACCTTACCTCCTTAGCAGGGCATTTGGTGGCTGAAGGCTTCACTTGGGAGTATGACCTCTTTCTTGTCCATTTTCCCCACCTGACTCCAATGCCAAGAAGCTCTTCCTGGCTTCCATGTATGGCAGCGATCATTTTCTGTGTTTCCTGGAGTAGCCAGCAACTCAGGTCTCTGCAGTAACCCTGCGTTTGCTTTTTTGGTGTGGGGGGGTTATTTTAGTGATAGGATAAGGGATAACGGGTTCAAACTTACATAGGGGAGGTTTAGGTTGGATATAAAGAAGAACTTTACTGTGAGGGTGGTGAGACACTGGCACAGATTGTCCTGAGAAGCTGTAGCTGCCCCATTCCTGTCAGTGTTCAAGGCCAGGTTGAATGTGGCTTGGAGCAACCTGGTCCATTGGAAGGTGTCTCTGCTCATGGCAGGGGTCTTGGAACTGAGTGAGCTTTAAGGTCCCTTCCAATCCAAACCATTCTATGATTTGGTATCACCAAATTGATATTTGCCACCAGTGCTGCCTTGTAGGGATGTTTCTGCAGCAAGAGGAGAGGTTAAACACTGACTGAGGCAGCTATGGTGCATTTGCTGGAAGCCTTGCAATGTCTGTCATGCAGAAAAACGTTATGTCTTCATCTCTCCCAGTCTGCCCTCGTGGGGCTCCCAGCTGAACCTAGATGTCTCTTCCTGGAGGTGGTTGTCCCCTAGAAGAGAGTTTACTGGGGACACATCAGAAGATGGAATGTCATCTGTGTTCCTGAAATAATCAAGACACTGTGACTGCAAGGGGTTTACAGCAATGGGAAAAGGATTCAAAGCCAGAGCTCATCAGGGCACCTCTAAAATAGCCCTCTTTCTATAAGCCAGATAAATAGGAGCAGCTAAAGTTTTTCAGTCATGTTGCACACTTTACCCCACTTTTTTTTTCCCTAGGATGTGCTCTTGTGGTGTCATGAGTGTCCCTGGATATGTCTGATATATACTGGGGAAGCAAAGGGTTTAACAGGTTTCCCCTGGTTATCCAAAGTGGTAAATTGAAGCCTCACTGTGACCACATATGCAAGTGTGCTTTATTCAGCTGTCACCATCACCTGATGCACTTAGCTGGGGTTCTGCTGCTGCTTTGACTATTTTTTCCCTGTTACTCACAGCTGGGCTCTCTCTGAAGGGCTATCAGACACTTGCCTCTTCCACTGTAGCAGACACTATGTATTAGTTCAGCAGTGTTATTTGCATTCCCTCAATTACACCAAACTCATTAACCTTGAAGCAAACCAAATCAAAATGTTGTCTATGTCAGGACAGTTTCAGGGCGGAAGGGATGGGGTGTGTATGTAATGTATGAAGTTCCCGGTGCCTAGAGTGTGCTTCATTACCTGAAATCAATTAGTTCAAGTTTCTTGATCTCCAGTACAGGATCCAGCTGTTGTGTAACTCTGGAAAAACCTTCTGTTGTTACACAATATGATTTGGTGTCACCTACATCTGCAATACAACTGTGCAATCAAAGCTGCATTGCAAGCATGAGCCTATTTGTACACCATACGTACCTCTCCCTGCCCGACTGTGTACAGATACACACACCAAACACTGCTTGCTGGTTTGGGTGAACAGAACAATCCTCCTTTCCCAGCAAAGCATGAGGAAAATGAGGTCAGAAGCTGAAGGAGGCCTGTGACCTCCTTGATTTTGTATTTGAACTGCATGGATGGATGCCATTTTGCACACAGGAAAGGTGGCCAGCCCTTGCCCTGCAGTACTGAAACCCCACGTGTCCTAAGCCCAGAATGAGTCTTGCAAAAGAAACACAAATTGTCCATCGGATCTGCAACTACTGGGCAGGCTTTGCTTTCCACTTCCAACATTTCCACTGGGGTTTCATAAGCCCTGGGTCATTCGCATCATGTCCCATCGAAGAGCAGGAGAAAACCTGCTTCTGCTGCCCTCACACATGCAATGGAGCCAGGGTCACAGGAGAGAGAAGGAAGTGAGTCAGTCACTGCTGTACAAAAACACATGGAGGTCACCAGTGCCAGGCTGTGGGACTGAGTGGCAACTTCACTGTGGCCGTGTGAACACACAGTCTGATATAATGAGGGATTTTCTATTCTAATCAAGCTCAGCTCAACACTTTTATTTGCTGGAAAGAAGAAGGGAACACCTAGTTTCCATGCCTCCTCCCATGTGTGCTACGGATGTGCATACAAGGATGCAGAGCTGTGCAGGGAGGAGGGCTCTGTGTCATTAACACCAATATTGCTCTTTACAGCCACAGGCCTCCAGCTGTGGTCAGCACTGCTGGACACAGCCAAACCAGCACATTGCGACTCAACTCTTTGTAGTGTCCCTCAGGGAAAAGTAATAAAGATCAGGGCTCATCATTTTACAAACACATAGGAACCAGTCCTCATCCCAGGGCTCTTGCAACACCCCAGAGATAAGCAGGCAGCAATGAAAGAGAGAAAGCTGAACAAACAGACCTTAAACTGTACTTATGTCCTCAGTTCACACTGAAGTGGGAAGGCAGAGCAAAGCAGGAGATGGCCACACTGCAGTCTGCATGGTGGTAGAGAAGACTGTAATCCTAAAGTCTCCAGAGGCCCAGCCTCATGCTCTTTCTTCCTAAATTCATGCCGCAATACTTCATCTTCAAGAAGCTTATGCTAAGATTTCCGTGCTTGGTGAAAGTTTTAAAATAAAACCTCATCCCCTGCAGGAAATCCTGTGCTGCAATTTTTATTTATTTTTTTACCCCAAATGCCTAACCCTGCCCTGCAGATCTGCTGACACAGAGGACATGAAATATGGTTTTGTTGGGCTTTTTAAACCCCTGATTTTCTCTTGGGCTCATGAAGGCTTCAAAAGTGACAGTGTTGGTCCTTTGGGTACGGTATGATTGTGTGTTTTAAGTGCTGCCTTCTGCATTAAAGGGTTAGAGGACAGGCTGCGAAAAGAACAATATGGACATTATGCTGGAGGGCTTGCCCACTTCCTACAGCCCATGATATATGTTTTTCACTTGATGCAGATAAAGCAGCACAGAGAGGGCTGTGTGGAGGTCACAGCCATTTTAACGAAGTGGGATGCAGTTGAGTTCAAACAGCAGTGAATTCAGAGCAGTTGGTTTCTGTGGGTGGCAGAGGGGAAGGACCTACTTCTTTTTGGCCTTTGGGATCTCCTGTCCTGTCTTAGTTTGTAATCGCTCAATTGATCTTCTTGACACCAAGATGTTGGTCTCTGTCTCTGAAGTGCAGATGCAGAGTCACTGTGCAAGCCACAGGCATCCCCTGGGGCCAGAGTTCAGATGTGGTGGAGCAGGGCTCCCACCAAAACCAGCTGGTACTCACAAACATCCTGCATGTGGCTGCTGGTGACACCCTCCAGAAAAGAGGGCCACTATGGAGAGGAGACCCAGGAGCTGAGCTCAACCATGGACCTTGATCAGCACCATAGCTGGAGCATCAATTGCCTGATAGCCCTGTAAGTCACATCTGCTGGAGATGTTGCTTAGTTTCCAAGCCACCACGTGGCTCTTGGTCATGACTTTTTCAGGAATCTTAGAGCGCATAAACTGGAACAGCAAAGGGAAAGAGAGAAATGTACTGGAAGAAAAGATGCTGCACAATTCTCCGACAATTTCAGCCTGAACAAATGCCATCTGGTAAGGTTAACAAGAAAGTGAAAATGGGTTGGACAATGATCATTACACTTGGAATTACCTGAACTATGGATATACATATAAATGAAGAAACAAAATCTGGTGTACCTGTAGGCAAAACATAGAATCACACAATAACTAAGGTTGGAAGGGACTGTCTTGATCGGCCCCTACACAACACAGCCAGCTTCAACATCGCAGCAAGCCTTTGTCTGGGAGAGCTTTGCACATCTCTACAGGAGATGTTTTGACCACCATCCTATGAAAACTGTTTATTAATGTCTGACTTGGATTCCCTTGTATGTAACTTCTGGTTTGAGCCCCTCATCCTTTTGCTGTGCACTTCCAAGATGACCCTGCTTCTATATTTCCTGTAAGTTAATTACAGACAGAGTCTTCTTTTAGCCTGCTGTTCTTCAGGCTGGAAGGAGATCAAATTCTCTCATCCTCTCCTGGTACACTACATCCTTCTGTTGGACTTGCTCTGGTGTGCCAATGGTCCTTTTGTGCCAAGGACCCTACAGCTGGACACAGTATGCTCAGATGTGGCCACACAATCATAGAAGCATATGGACTCATTTGGGTTGAAAGGGGCCTTAGATCTCACCCAGTTCCAACTCCCTACCATGGGCAGGAACACCTCACACTAGACCAGGCTGCTCGAAGTCCTGTCCAACCTGGCCTTGAACACTGCCAGGGATGGGGCATCTACAACTTCTTCGGGCAACCTGTGCCAGTGCCCCCCACCCTCACAGTAAAGAACTTCCCTATATCTAACCTAAATCTAATACCTAAATGCCAAGCATTTTGTGCCAGGGAGGCTGAGAGTTTGTTTGGTTTGGCTATATTCTAACTTCTATTAAGAGATTTTGGTTTTCCTGTTTGAATACACTAGTGACTAATACTGGGCATATGACACTCAGAAGGATCCTTCAGCTGACCCCACGTGGCTGCTCCCATCTTCTTATCTGGTTTTTACTTGTCAGAGCAAGGAGGCTCCAGAACAACCTTTCACTGAGAGAAGGACAAAGTCCAACCTAATTGCCTCTGTAATGGAGCTTGGGCAGTCTGGAACAGAAGTCTGCACTGAGCTGTGGCTGATGGAACAGGTTGCGGTCTTGGAGTGGAATCTCAGGGTGTCTCTTAAGCCCCTACATTCCTCTTCATTTTAAAACACAAAACCTGTGCTTGCCCTTCCTTCAATGCCTGTAAAGCAAAGCACAGCCTGTGGCAGCGATCTCAGGTCATGCTTTTGTGCCACTCCTTGTTTCCTCTGAATATGCAGAGTCACACAAGGTGAGCCAAGCAGCTTCTCACCCACCGCTTTCCTCACCCCTCCAGGCATGGGTGCTGCTCCCACATGCATCCACCTCTTCCACGTGCTTCATTTTCCCCAACTTAGACCTTTCTCTTCTGTTTCTGTAACAAGCTCCACCTTGGCTCTGCAAGAATGACATGGGCTTCAGCCCAGCATGGCGCATGGGCCAGTCTTCCCCACGTGTTTCCTTCAGGGTGGCCTCTGTGCACTGGGAAAACATCACAATAAAAGCTAACCAGCACTGAGCCAGCTTTCATTCTGCTAAATAATCAGGTCATGTAAATGGTATTAGACACAATCGGTTGTGTGATCTCTGCAGGCAAGTAGTTCAGCAAGGAAGGAAGATGCCTTAGTGCTATGCTTCGTGGTGGAGCCGGAGCTTTTCATTCTCCGGTCAAATCCTGTCGCATTGGAGACGACCACATTTGCCCCTGGGCACGCAGGCAAAGAGCAGCAGGGCAGGGACACTGCGGGCAGCTTCGAAAAGCCTGTTTTGCTCCTCTCTACCTTCCCCCCAGGGCTCCCTCCATCCCTCCCTCCCTTCCTGCAGGTCTGAGGCGAGCAGAGGCACGGGCTGGCCTCCCGAGCAGGAACTGGTGCACACCAGCAGAATTCAGCCTCAGGATGTTTCCCCTTGAATAGCTTGACAGCAAAAGCTTTCATCCTGGAGCAGACTGACTGGCACCCACGGGCAGC
>JANRGW010035939.1:0-11641 GCA_024733675.1 Psilopsiagon aymara
TGGCTGCCCCATCCCTGCAGTGCTCAAGGCCAGGTTGGACACAGGGGCTTGGAGCAACTGCTCCATGGAAGGTGTCCATGCCCGTGGCAGGGTTGGAGCTGGAGGAGCTTTAAGGTCCCTTTAACCCAAACGAGTCGGAAATTAAAAAACCGTACAGAAAAGTTCCCCTAAAATCCTTGGGGAAGGAGAAATCCTTGTCACCAGGCTATCCACACATCTTTATTGCAATGGCCTAACCCAAAAGCAGTCACATCCCTATTCAGCCTAAATTCCTTTTCCCCCAGGACATGCTTAGGTGCAGATCAATGCGTTGCCACCCCAAAGAACCCATCAAATACATGTAAAGGCTGCGAGTGGAGACAGACAAGGCAGACGCAGAAGGAAGAGGACAGAGACAGCATTCTCACAGCTCCAAGTCCCAGCGACGGGGCCGCAACCGACCCGGCTCAGCCCGGAGGAGGAGGGCGGATGGGAGGAAGGCAGGCGGGCGCCGAAGCTTCCAGGCAGAGGCCACGGGGTGGCAGCAGGCATCCGCTGATGGAGAGCGGTCCCAGCTCCTCCCCGGCATTCCCAGAGCTGGGAAAAGAGGAGCAGTCCGCTTCTGCTTTGATACACCGGGCAGAGGACAGTGAAGGCCCTTCTCCGGCGGAAGCCAAGCATCCCAAAGCAGGTCCAGCGGTGCCAAGGCAAAGCTGGTCGTTCTTGCAGGATGAAGGGAGCACACTAGTGACATCCATGTGACAACCCCTTTTCCCCCTCTAAAGATTCCCAAACCCCATCCTGCTGTAGGTAGGCAAAGGCACCATGGCCAGGAGGGCACCAAACCACCCATCTCCTCTGCTCACTGTATGGTCCTTTTGGACATAGTTTGCTGCCAAACTTCCTGGTGCACCCAGATGCTTCACCGCATGCTTGTACATCAAAAGGTCACTGTTCTACAGAGAGACTTGAACGGGAGCCCCATCTTCAGTGGTCCATGAGGAGCAGCAAGGATATGGCAGCCTACAGTTGTGCCAGGCACTGCAAATGGGTGGCCTTAGGGCAGGATGCTCAAGGAGGCTCTCTAACACTCCTCCATCCCTTGATGGAGAGCTGTGTCTGAGCTCACAGCTCTCAGACCACATGTTGATCCTACGTGAGCCACAGCTCCAGGTATGTGCATCCCTCAGGTAGCAATATGGGACAGTGAAAGGACATCAGTCTGGAGATGATGTGCACAGTCAATGAGGGGCTGCAAACCTGCACTGAGGAGGCTGGTGGATGTACCTGAAGGTGGATGAGTTGGTGCAGGAGAGAGCTGGATGGACCACCAGATTTCACCCCATTGCTCATCTCATCACCCCTATCCTTGAGGAAACCAGGGGATTGGAATCCACCTCCAGTCAAGAGCAAGAGGGGGGCTAACAATCCTCCCTCTCCACAGGCTTCCCAGCAGGACCACACAGATCCTGCCTGCTGCTCACCACAATGCTGTGCTCATTGCACAATGGAGACCTTTAAACATCAAGGCAACGTGACATTTGGGAAAGGAGAGATCTTAATAACACATCTGAGCTTAATCATTCCACCCCTGTCAGAAATGCACTGTGATTTATCACCAAAAGCAAGCGTGAGGACAACATGGTGCAATACCTCCGAAGTCCGTAAGAACAGATGCCAGGCCCCATTCCCATGGCATCCCCTAGAGGGTTTATTAGCAATTGATTTCCTATTCCACTCTCAATGCATTGCTTATAATAATCAATTTTGGCTTCACTGGGACCGGGTGACTCCTGCCATAGGGCAAAGGAGCATTGCAGCCACTCCCATGCTGAAACCAGCTCTATCCACAGACCTTTTGGAGTTACAATATAGTAAGTACACTTCCAAGGCTATTCTTTTGCTCATTGTTGGTCTTCGATCCAACAGGTCTCGTCCCACTCAGGAAAGCATCTTTCCAGGGAGATGGGATAAATTAAGCCTTCATTTCAGGGTGCTTCTCTACATGTATTTCCCAAGCCTGAGGTTGGGGAGGAGAGCAGATGAAGTGCTGGGCTAAGTCACCTTCTGGCTGCAATAGAGCCAAACCAAAGCAATCCTGCCTTCTAGATTTAAAAACTTGGGAAACAAATGGATTTACAGGGAGCAGCGGGATGCCATGCCTGCCTCCGTGGCTGCCCTCCCTTCACTCTCCTTCATGCCCTGCAGCCACAGCACGCCTGCCTCCAGTGGGCTCCCTCCACCGCCGGGTTCAAATCACTTTAAGCACAGCTTAAATCCTCTTGGATTTCAGAGGACACCCTGGAGGCATCCACAACTGCTGAGTGAGCCGGGACAGAGACCCAGTGTTCTGCTGAGCCAGCACTGGGAGAAGGCAGGGCTCTTGGCAGAGGTCTCCAGTGCCCATGCAAGGTCTATGTGGGTTTAGCAAAGTCCAGGAGGCAGCTTTAGAAGGCTCAGCTTAAAGCTGCACCCTGATTTAAGCCTTGCTCTGCAGCAAAGAGGAACACAGCAAGGTGCTGGGTGCTTACTGCAGTGGCACAACCCATCAAGGTCAGCCCAAAGACATGCTCCAAGCAGTCAGCAGTTAAGGTACAGGTTTCCATCACCTTTTCCACCCTCATTTGCAGTGTTTCTAGGGTCTGATCCATCAGAGCTTTAAGACTTGAGGGAAGGGGAAAAAACTTGGCCAACGTGAGGCTTTCAACCCCCCCAGGAGCAGAGCAAGACCAAGCACCAGCCTGATTTCCATTCTGTGCAGATCCCGAAGCCTTCTCCTCCGAGGATTTCCACCCTTTAGAAGTTAATTCCCCAGCAACTTTAGTTTAGAGCAATTTGCAGTTCCCATTACGCCCACTGCGCCGGGCGATAAGTGTGCGGCTCCGCTACTATCTGGCTCTCTCCAGCCTGGGAAGATAGCTCTGCCTCTGCCCACAAGAGCAGAGGTGATGTTAGGAAAGTGAGGCCATGGATTATGATAAGGGAATGGGTGGTTTTATATGCTGAGCAGCCTTGTAACTTCCCTCCCTTTACCCAGCCTGGTGCAGGCTATTTTCCATGCTGCTCTATCTCCTATCAATAGGAAACAGTCAAGTGCAGCCAGCACGTTAGAGCAAAAGACCTTTCTTTTAGAGATACTGCATCATCCAAGGCTAATGTAACCATGGGCTTAAAAAATTGGCCAGGTAATGGCTTCAAGAAATCCAAGCCCCCCCAGAAAAGTGTCTTGAAGACAGAACGATTCCGTTTTAAGGGACAAAAAGTGAAAAGAAATAGCAATTTCACCATTCCAGGAGGAAAAAAAAAAAAAAAAACCTTTTGAAGGAATGTTAATTTGCTTTCCCTAATGTTGAGAAGTTGCGAATGTTAAATATCTGCTTTTAGGAGAGGGCCCTCAACCCTGCTTTCCATTACACTGGGCATCCATCCAGCCCCAGTAACTGCACTGAAGTCAATGGGTTACTTTGGATTTGGGCCAAAATAATTCAGATCAAAATCTCCTCCTGTGTTTATGCTATGGGGACCTGATCCTGCCCCACTGCGGCCCAAGGAGTCGGCTATTACCATCACCATGTCCTCTTTTACATGGGCGCATCCCTTCTCCCATTGTAGCAATGGACATCACAGGCTGCAACAGTGCCAGAAACAGGAGACCACTCTTCAAATACTTGAGCAGATTGAAAGCAAAACAGTTAAATTACCTTCTTTCAACAGCTTGTCACCTATGTCAAATATTAAAGTAAAACAATTGATTACTGAGATGAATTAAGAAGGAAGAAGGAAACCTCTCCCCTCCTTCCTAATGGAAATTCAGGAAATGAGAATTGACTCTTGGAAAGAAATACCCTCCTGCCTCTTTTACTGGGTTTGTCAGGGGATATTTTCTCCCTACTTTACAGGGCATTAGTGGCCAGATTGTCTTTCATCTCAGGCTCCTGAGCTGGTCTTGGCTAAAACAAATCATGTTTAGAAGTCAGCATCAATTTCAAGCAAGCCCCTAGAGGCCGCACACCAGAGGGGCTCTTCTGAGCAAACATCCACCTTTTGCTTCCTCTGTGTTCAATGCAATAAATATTCAATACAATAAACACAACACTCCTTCAGATTTACGCCAGTCTGCAAAGGGCCTCATGGGCTTTGTGCAGTTGATATCTCACCACTAAACGCAATGAAGTCAAGAGCATCTTATATATGCTCCAGTACAGCAGCATAACAGAGTTCAGAGACCTGACACCCAAGCTGGGCTACATACAAGCAAGCCCCTGAGATGTATGGACTCCATCTGGATTAAGAAGATTTATCTTACAGACTGCTCCTCCTATGGACTCCATTAGCTGCAGAGCTCATGCCAATGCAAGACCCACCAGGGCTCCAGATCCAGGTTTTTGTGTCAGGGATGGGGAAAACTCACCCAGGGAATATGCATTTCTCAGGGGGTTTTTTCTCACCCCTTTTAATGTTATGTCTCACTGTGAATTGATGTAATCACTATCACAGGATGAGAAAAAAATGGCTGGAAAAGTACATATTAAAAGGGAGACAAACCACTAGTCTCATATTAGAAAAGCAAACAGTTCCATCTCGATTTAGCAACGTCTTACAACAGCATTCAGAGAAAGCATCTTACAGAAGCAAGATGTATAGGAAGAAAATAATCCTTATCCCAAGCTCTTCCAGGCAGAGATGGAGACAGCTTTCAGGCTTCATATATACCAACAATACAACCAAACACAGCTCCAAGAACTCTAAAGTAGAGAGACCTGCTCTTCTCCACACAGTACCACCCAAGGTCATGGCATCGCATTGATCTGAATTGATATGGAAATCACAACCTCGCACTGAAGTCCTATAAACCAAACCAATATAGAGACTTTTTTCCACTTTAAGATAATACCTGGCCATCAAAGGTAACACCTACAAGGAACAGCTCAGCACTGCTGAGAGTCTTAAGCCTGCAGAGTAGCAGGGTGCAGGGGTAGCCTGGGCAGGGGGTGGCAGCCCTTAGCTTAGTAGCTAATCAAACATTTTCCACCCTATTGTGGCAGCCTCCTCCCACCTTCTGACCTTTTTCCTCTTGGAGTAATTAGAAGCTACCTGGTGGGAATGAAAGAGGGGAATTGGAGGCTTGCTCAGGGGGATTTAACCTTTTCTTCCCCTGGGCTTGTTGTTTCTGTCTTCCTTAACACTGGAAGCATCCCACATTGAAACTGCCTTTCAGGAAGAGATGCATCAACTTCATGCAAATCATAGCAGGAAAATCACAGAACCATCAACACCCTACAGAGCTTGTGCACAAGACACCAAGCAGAGAACAGAATTATCACCCTGCTTTTACTAAAAGGCCCCACCAAAGTTAAATTAAGAGAGGAAAAGTAAGAATTAAAACCAGATATTTTAAGGCTAAAGCCAAGTCACTCAAGTGAAGTTCATCATCTACCACCACAACTGAAGTTTGCAAACCAGCCTCCTTAGGAGTAAATCATGTTTAGTAATAACAGCTTGCATTGGTTTAAAACCACCTTGTTTCAGGCTCACACTCCTCACCCAAGGGTTTTTTGGTTAATATACAACTGATATAAGAAACACCCCCAGGGAGCTCAATCTTTTCCTACATCCACATCTTTATCTGCAGTGCTGATGGAACATCCGTTATTCCCCACCCCAGCACAGGGCTCAGAACAGAAAAAGACCTTTCAGCCTCCCTGAATCCAATTGTAGAGACTTAACCTTCCTTACTACTGCCTTACTCACTGTCAAGTCACTTCATACAGCATATTCCTTCACTTCTGCTACCCCACCAGCGCTAACCTCCCCCGATTCATCTCAGAACCCCCTACAACAAACTACATGGCACCTATCTTGATGCTGGAAAAGGCAGCACAGAAACAAAATGAAGCTTTTCAGAAGCTGTGAGATTTGATCCCTTCTACTCCTTTACACACTTTTGCTTTAAGCTTTCTAACAGCTTGACAACTATGTTTGAGGGCTATATTAGCACTATGTAAGAGCTTTCTTCCTCTACTTGTGCTCCTTCTGAAGCACAAAGCATCTGAACCAAGCACTGAGCCCCTCTCTAATCAGCTCCATAAGTAAATCACACATGGCACCCACACAGCCAAAATATGCTGGGTCTCCTCCTATAAGGTGGGATCCAGAGAGGGCTCCAGCCCTGTTAAAGTCAATGGTTCCCCAATTTCTCTTCTTTATTCCTGGGTAGCATCCTGGCCAGCAGTCCCTGGTATGTGCTTTACCCTCCAACATCAGCTATATAAGTAAAACAATATTACTATGTTGGCTTACTGTATGTAATCCAGAGGGGTTTTGCCTATAGTGAAGGTGTATTATGGGGATTTTAATTCTCAGTACTATAATTAAGCACTAGGAAAATGTTTCCAGCTCTCTTACTTTTTCCTTTTTATTTCTATAGCAATGCATTTACGCACTGTTTATTTGGCAACAAAGCAGCTCTGCTTATACAATACCAGAGCTAAATACCTGACCTCAACTGAAATAGGAAGAAAAAGCAGGTTTTACCCTCAGATACTAAATATTTAAAATGAAAGGCTTTAAATGGGACGGTTTTAAGCAGTCTGAATAACGTTGGGGTTACAACCCAGCAAGCAGCAAGCCTGATAGAATCGTGTAATGTTTCCTGAAGGCTGATATGGTCTGTGTGAGTCCTGTGTTATTGTTATTGCTTGATTTCTATCAACATGTGGGTTAGCTGAGTTGTTCCTGCTGTTTCCATAGAGCATCGGGTAAAGATGGGCTGGTTTCAGAGTGCCACATGGTTATAATCACCTTCTGTGTTATATAGAGATGTGAGAACACACAGCCCTGAACTGCTTCCTTTATTGACCACCTGTCTGACTCAGTCTGTGTATTAATTCCTCTTAAGGGAAGCACCTGACACATTCAGGGAACTCTGGTACCTTTGAGCAACTGGTGTTGCTAAAATCTGTATGTTTAGTGAAGCTCTGCCTTTAAATCTTTCCATTTCTTTGCCTTCCTCATGGAAATCCAGGGTTCTGCTGCTGTCTCAGCTTTCCAATGCACTAGAGGCCAGGTCTTGCCTGATTATACATCACCTGGTGAAACAGGTGAATTGTATCTGCAGCTGGGATCAATACTTGACCTTATGGCTCCCAGTCAGGGTGAGATGCCCCAGCTGTGAACCGGACTGCCCATCCCTCTGCAGTGAGAGGAGCTGGTGGTAAGCAGTGCAGTACTTTCTAATCCAAGTCTTTTCAGGACACAGGTGAGCTGGAAACTAAAAGGAAGAAGGGGAAGAAACCTTTGCAAATGCACTTTTTGATCTACCTTAACAACTGCTATAGAGAATTAAATGGAATTCATTGCTGTGATGAAGGAATTAATGGCAATACGGAGAATCATGCTCAGGTAGGAGACTGGAATCCAAAGAAGGGAATAAAGCCTTGAAATTCAAATGAAAAAATTATTATATAGGCATAAAGGGAAGCTATTTTACACCTGCAAAACTAAATGTATAAATATGAAGCAACCGCTCCCTCTGGGAAGAGAGGATTGTGCTTTTAATTCACCCAGACAAATATGCAGCTTGGCTCCATCTGATTCCTTCCACTTCAGGAAAGACCAAACCAAACCCTTTGTGTTTTCTCCCCTCTGTGCTCACCAGTTCTTCCAAGGACTTCTTGCTGCTGCAATGGCAGCATCCATGGGCCAGATGAGGCTGTGAGACCCAAGCCCTGGGCTCCAGTTAACCTGGATCTCCAAGCTGATGTCCCCCTTGCTTACATAAAGGACTGCCTTTACAGTAGATTCAGCTCCCAGAAAATCAAGACAGCTGTGGAAGCACTGAGAATAGCTCGGCTCTTAGATCCAGGCATCTCTGTGTGCTTTCCTTACCCCCCAGTGTAAGGAAGGAAGAGTGATGTCTTTATGGGGGTGAGAAATGTTCTGGGCCTTGGTACTGGAGTGGGACTAATCAGGGAACAGGTGAGTTATGAGCAGGATAACAGGGGATTTGGCTGCATATCCAGTGTGGAGGCAGCTTGAGTTATTTGAGGGCAGGTGCTCTGCTCTCTTTGGCCAATCCATCTTTAGTGTGCATGAAGCTGAGGGTCTCAAAAGGCAGCCTAAAATCATGACACCCCCTTATTCCCATCCTGTCCTCTTTCCTCTTACAGCTTGTTAGTCCCTGGGTGCCCAGGCTCAGATTTTCCTGCTGGGATGAATTGTGTCTTTCCCACCTCCTCCAACAGCCCATTCCCTTGAAATACATCATTTGCTAAGCTGCAGGAAGGTATAAATTGGGCAAATTCCCTTTTGTATCCTCATTCTGCCCCAGCAGCAGCTCTCACTGTGGCCAGGTCCTATTCCAGGGTGTTATTTCTAATGCTGAACAAATCAAATGCAAGGAGAAAAGTGTTCCCCCGTCTTGAAAACCCACATGAAATGGGAAGCGAGGCTGGGAGCAGGAGCATAGGAATCCCGTTGTATGCAGGGAAAACCCAATTAGTGTGTGCACCCTGACAAAAGTAGAACTGAGCCTTTTAGCAAGGAGTAGTTAATCTTCTTTACAGAAACTAAGCAGGGACTACCAGTGGAACAGAAGTTGGTGCGGGACTGTTGAATATCTCTAAAGCCACTTAGAGGTTCAAAGAAGGAACAAGGCCATTGCCAGCCTGATTATTTTGATTTGTTTAGTGAAAATACTCTGCTCATTCCATAGATGTTATGCTTTGATAAGGTAATTGTTCAAGGGTGCAGCTTACATCCTAGTAATGCTGCACCCTGGGCAAATTAAACCTGACCCAGTGGAGAGGCAGATCCAAGGAGCCCGGTGGTGTTGTGACACTCTGCCTTTTGTTCAGCACCCTGATGGGGAGCAGGCTTGGAGGAGTTTCAGTCTTGGATTTGGGTCTTGCCTTCCCTGGATAAAAGAGACCTGAATTCCTGTTATGTACGCGAATTAAGAGCAGGGTTAACTCAGATCCTTGCGGAGTTGCAGGGTCAGTGTTTATGGTGCAGGAGCACCCTGCACTGGGGGAAAAGTGCAAACTTTCCCTTTAGAAGTAGTCCTGGATGTGGAAACTGTTTCCTGCCTGCTCCAGGGCTTCAGAAAGGGACTTTTTTCCCCCTTCAGCAATGAAGTTAAGATCATCTCTGGCAAATAAGCAGAGCCTTGTTCCCCTAAGGAAGAGAAGGAAGGAGGAGAGCTGCAGATGAGCACCCAACCTGAGGGCCGTGGTCGGAGCTGGGAAACCAGGCAAAGACCTGAAATTTCCCTTCCCTGTCTTTGCTTCTTCGAGCCCAGCTGCAACCAACTGCAGATCTTGGCGATGAACGTGGTTCGTTTTATGCCTGCAGGTCTCTTTACCTCAGGACACATCTGGGGTCTTCTGGGACCCGGAACATGGGAGGGCTCGTCTGCAGCAGCGGATCGGGGATGCTGCGAGCGGCTTGAGTGGGATCAGGCGCCAACTGTCTGCACCCAGATCCCATCTGCTTCGTGTCTGGCCTTTAATGAGAAGAGGGAAAATTCATTCCTTTGGATTTGGCTTCCCCGGTCCTGGAGCCACCTTTTTAACGGGCAGCCCGTTTTTCCTGAGCCTGCAAATATTCCTTTGCTCCTTTGTGGGTTTCCTGAAAAGATCCCCCAAACACCTGAGGCTCAATGTGTTGCTTTTCCTTTCACGATCTGTTCAATGGTCATCTAAAAAAAAATGCAGAATTCCCTCCTAAATATTATCCTAAATAGATATTTTTTTAAAATCCACGGTTTTCAAGGTGGATTTATCGCCCTTTAAAGAGAGATTTATTGGATAATCGCTTAAAAAAATAATGCTTATTACTCCGGGATCTCAAATGGAAAACCTTCCCACATTAGTAATCTGCTTGTAATTGCAGAAAGTAGCAACTTTTCATTAAATCATTCATCCCCGGGCGGTTTTCCTTTTGCATCCTACTTGTGGAGGAGAGGAGAGGAAAATCGGGATCAAAACCTGCAGGTTTTAGTCACCCAGATGAGACGCGTTTGACTTCTAAGGAGATTTCATATTCCTAGATCCGCACAGCTCTGGAAATGGGATGGCATCCCGAAAAAAGAAGAGTGGGACTTTCTCTTGAGGACAATTAAGATGAACAGTAACGGGTGGTCGGGGCTGCTCGCCGCCGGCACAGCGCTGATGCTCCGGTGATTTTAGGGGCAGGTTTAGCCAACCTGAGTGCACCTTTCTCAAGTCAAAAATTGCCCATAGAGCCCCGTTTTCCCGCAGCCTGGTGCTGTCGGCCCCCTTCCAGGAGGTATCCAACGTGAGAAGCCCCTTCCTCCCTCGGAGGATGCAGGGGATGGATGCTGGTGTGAGAGATGCTCCTAAAATATCAAGCCAAGCCCATTCCCTTCTGATTATGAGTTGGCTTTCAGCGGCTGCTTTACAAGCCGTTTCTCCAAAGGGAATAGCGATGTACGGCATTTATCAACCAGAAACATACCTTAGGAAACCATGGAGATGCGGAGGGAAAGGGGGAAAGCGGGGAGGAATTCTGCCCCTGTTCCTTTAAGCAGTTACTTGCTCCTTTCCTGATTGATGCTTGTTTTAATCTATTGCTCACTGCTCCCAGGAGAGAAAAGAAGGGGTCTCTCTTTTGTGGACATGGGTAATGAAGCAGAGCAAGGGGGGGAAAGGGAAAAAAGAGGGGAATGTTAAAGATAGGCTAAAAGAGGGGTTCCCTGATTCTCTGCTGGCTGCTTGGGTGCGCAGGTACCACCCGGCCCCCCGATCCGCATGTGAAATCGCCATTTCACCCCTGCACACTCCTTAATTGTTAGAAAAATGATTTGTGAAATTGCTTTCCAGCAGGAGTGTGCTTGTGTCCCCTCTGTGACAGCCCCTGTCACCCCCCGATGCCCCCCAAGCCACGTTCGGGGCTGTTGCCACACGCCAGCGCATCCCTGGAATTCAAAGCCATACCAAAGAAATAACAAAAATCAAAGTAGCTCTTTGCGTTGTGGCTGGAGGAGAAAGCGAAGGGTTTTGCTTGAAAGTGTCAAATCTTACCCCACTTTGGGGAGGGAAACAACTGCTCTGTTTGATGGGGGAAGGCGGGGACCTGCCCCGGCTTCTGCGGTTTAATCTTCCCCGGTGCTGGGAGAGCAGAAACGTTTAATTTCCAACTTTATTCCCAGACTTTTCCCCCTGCTTCATCCGAGCAAATAATTGAATTACGGCGGCGCTGGAGGAAGGCGCCGGCCGAGGGGCTCCGCTACGGCCCCGCGCGGCTCCATCCGCGATTTTCCTGCCGAAAACTTCGGGAATGCCGAGGTTTTGGGGAGGAGAGAGGCGTTCTTTTCGCTTGCAGCAGCACTGAAGTAGGGGCAGCGCCGTGGCTGCGGAGACTTTGGGAGCAACTTGACACCTTGGAAAGAATTCCAGTGTTGCCAGGATTTTGGGTTGTTTTCCCTCTGTCCCGTCAGGTTTTTTTGGGGGGGAGTTCGGATGAATTTTAGGCGTGGAAACGGGAGAAAACCAACTCGGGGCCACGCAGCCGGGGTCAGGCTGAGCTTGGCGGCTGCGGAGGAAGAGGGTGAGGGATGAAGATGTGGCCGGACTGGGAGGGGTCCAGGCAGAGCTTTAATTTCAAAGCAAAACCCAGCCCTGGTGAAGGGGGGGGGGGGGGG
>JANRGW010035940.1:0-37948 GCA_024733675.1 Psilopsiagon aymara
GGATGCATGTTAGGAGGAGCTATCCCCTGTGTCTCCTGGCACCACAATAGAGAATAACTGCTTGACAACTTGAAAACTTTGTTGGCGAGTTTGTTCCTGGAGTTTTCTCTGAATCATTATCCAACAGGAAGAAAGATACACAGCTACATCTCAAAACTGCTTTGCTTATACTGCAATCTGTCATTGGCCAACATACCTCTCACAGCCACATTAATATTAATTAACTGGCTCCTTCTGGGAAAAGACTCCAAATACTCATTTGAAGAATGCATGCTTCTAGACTGGGAAACAGTGTTAGAAATAGCTTAGTAGGATTCCACCATTATTGCTTAATAAGCATATGTTCTTTTATTGCTTCCTTTGAGTTAAACGTAGCTCACCTGTGTTGTTTCGCTGTTGAAGTCAGATAATGAAACTGTGTAAATGATGCATTAGTAACCTATGTAAAACTCCACGACTGAATTAAATGGACAGTGTCAAGTGCTAAGTAAAAGTGAGCTACAATTAACTTTAGATGACAGCAAGCTATGCCTGTAGCCTGCTGATAATTTACATTTTCACAATTACATTTTTCACTAAAAGAAGTTCTTCTTTCCCTGCTAGTGTCATGTGAAAGGCCCAAATGAAGAAAGAGTAAGATTGATGGTATGCGTATGAATGCAGAAAACTGTCAGCGTTAAATCAGGCATGTGTCCCCATTGCTGCCAGGGGACAAAATGCACTGGTAGAGATTTCTGAAACCACTTGCTCCTGAGAAAATGAGGCCACCTCCACCAGCTAAAGTTTGACTCTTTCCTGGCATGATCAGCTCAGCACACATACAGTCATGCCTTTGAAAAGAATTAGGAAAAAAATGTTCCTTTCTTTGCTGCATTTGTAATAAGTTTAAGCACATCTTGACACAAATTTAAATTTAAAAACTCAAACTGAAGTCAGGTTTTTGCTAAGTTCACACAATGTTCTTTTGAAAATAGTAAAGGAAAAGCTTTAAAGTGCAAGTAAGAAGGACAGAGGCCACAAATTCTTTGCATTGTAGTAGTCATTGTATTTAGCACCACTCTTAACAGAGCTGATGATGCCTTTTATTGTTATTAAAACTCTTGAATGAAGCATTCAAGCAGCACACAGAACAAACACAGCAATTGAAAGCCAAACATCACACCTACTTTATACTTCGTGTTTGCAAATCTTTGCCTATTTAAAGACATGATTCTCCTCTCATACCTGCATGGATAAGTTGAATTACTGTGGTATGAAACTAATTAGGCTAACATATGAAAACAAAGACATGCATAGCATCTCAAAAAATAAGCCATCTGAGAGTTAGGTATCTGGCTTAAATTAGCCAGCTAGGTTTCCCATCACATCCCAGACTGCCTAATTTTTACTGGATGACCTGGTGTCATGGTTTTCACCCACAGTCCAAGCTCAGCAGTCTTATGAGAGGCAGCTTAATGAATTATTGCTTTCTTCTCTAATTTTTCGGAGTATCTTAAAAATATGAATGAAGAATAAATCATCAGCATGAATTTATGCCTGCATGAGATTACAGACTTCCAAGGGCAAGAGCTGTAAGGAAATCTTGCTACACCAGAGCAATGCTAGTTCCAAAGTGATTTCAGTTTAAGCAGTGGTACGGAAATATGTGTCTGAGTTTGGGCCATAATCTGTACTTTTCCTCCCTGAAATTACCTAAAATTGCAGGTACAGAAACTGCAAGTAGAGAAACTGTCAAATATTGTGACAGGCAAATATCATGGGCTACTTTACTTGTACATGCTAGTGTGGAAATTTTGTCTTCTGAGATGAAAGCTTTTGCCAAAAAAGTTATCTGAATTAATGAATTTTTCAAAAGGAACATAAGGCAGAGAGATGGCAATGGGATGGGGCAACTTTAAAGCCAGAAATAGAAAGCAAGGTTCTCTCAAGCATCTCATCTCTTTGCTGCTTTTCATCTTTCTGTGGCTTCCAAGATGTGTGAAACTTATCTAATTAACCTTAAACAATGGCCTTTATTAAACTGAATATGTGAAGAGAAAGAGACCAACATAGAATTTAACCTAAGCATGGTGTGAGAGTACAGACATTTTTCCTGTTAATGCCTAATGCTTTTTGGTTTTGAGAAGAATATTTAACATACAAATTATAATCAGCAACTTAGCTCTCTAGTTTGTCTTCCTGATGATTGTGGTGCCTCACCCTAAGAGATAAGCATCAGTCAATGAACTTCATATCCTCCTATTGACCTTGAAAAAAGGCAACATGCAGAAAAGCTGTCCAAATACTGCAAAATTATCAGGTGAGTTTCATTGTTCAAAAAGAAAATCATCGGTTACTTTATAATGAGAACAAAGGTAAGAAAGAATCTAGAAGGTATCTTTTAGCACTAGCCAAGCCAAACATATTCCTACATGTTTAAGTACCCACACACGCACATTTTAGAGAACACGTTCAGTTTCCTGAACAGAGTCTGAACTGACAGTGTGAAAATCAACCTCCTTGCATCTTTTTACCTTTCATCAGGGTCTGCTGATGCTATAGAAGGACTGCAAGTTGAACAAAAAGGCATGTTCTTAGCTTCTCGGTCTCATCCCACCCCTCTCCTCAACACTGTGGGTCCTTCTTTTCCCAAATCCTTCTGTGCCCACAAGAGGTGCCATGTTTGGCTTTTCCTGTGTGAGGACAGAGCTGGTATACAAAGGAAATATCAGGAGTGCTTATCTGGGGTGAGTTGCATTTGCCACTAACCGTTCACAAGGGACAGCTGGCATGTGAATTGTGAATCTCTAAATAAAACTTGTGAGGACACAGGAGTGAGGACATGGGCAAACTCTATGTGAGATGGGTTTTTTCACCCAGAGGAGACCAACATTATAACAAACTCTGATTTTGTTTGTCACTGAAGACTGGGGCAGCATCCCCTAATACTCTAATGACTTAGAGAAAAAAATGAGCATATTAATATTGTAGCAGAACCACATCTCTAAGAAAAGATGCTTTCCAATGGCTTAGCCTTTCTTGCTGCACTTATCTTCCAGGCTGTACCTTCTGCCAGATGAGGCAACCTGACAACAGTGAGATTCAGTCATCCACTGGAGATTAATTTGTAAGGGTTATAACAGCTATTGAAGCAACTCATTAAATCAGCCAGATCGTGCCATCCAGAACATCTGATAGGCTTAATCTAATGTCTTGTCCTGGCCCTGTGGTTATCAGTGAGCAGCTGTGACTATAAGCAACTGAAAAGATATTTGTCCAGGGAAGTTTCTGTTCTCTGGAACTCAGGCATCATTAGTTATTTTCCCTGTGTTGCCCATTCTAATCTTTCCTTTCCAACCTTCTCATCTCCTAGAGGGCCTATACAGATTTTTAGTAACTTGAAATCAAATTTTGAAATCAGCCATTGGACTTAATAATGGTATCACATTAGCACTGTATCAGTTTACAAATCTCATAGTGCCTCTGCCAACATAGGAGCTGAATCGACTGAGGTCAAATTTTTGTTTCCTTATTCCTGCAAATCAGTGAAGCGCATTAGACTTGGAAAATGTAAGTACTTTCAGGAATGCCAAAATAATAGCATGCATTTTTGCAGAAACTGTCGTCTTCTGTAAACAAGCATCTTTTCAGATAAAATTGGCCTACGAGGTACACATATCTCAGCTAAGGGAAAGCACTGAACACCCACCACACTTAAGATTACCATTTGGCAAGGCAGGTCATCCTTGCTGAGGAGCGCTTTAGAGCATGAGTCACATCCTGACCTGCGAAGGACAAAAGACAGGATGAGTTTATTCACTGAGATAATGAGCCTTCCCAGGCAGCGAGTACCACACGTGCATCTCCCATCCCTGTTCTAAGTACTCAGCCAAGAGTACCCTCATGGTCCCAACCTACAGGAGAAATTAGAGGGGCTTATTTTTTTTTTTGCTTTCCCTCAGTTTCTCTTCAGCCTCAAGGACTGGTCTGTAACCACCATCTCATTTTGACGGGAGCCACAGGTAGCTGTCAGATAGCAACATTGCTCACTAACATGCAAATGGAAATTGAATTAGCAACTTGGAAGGTAAAGGTTTAGCTTCCAAAAGTGCTCCTTTTAGCCACCCAGTTCCTGTAATCTAGTGAGCTATTTTACTTTACAAATAACCATGTTCTGGGTGGAAAGGATAAAATTAAATAGACTTAAAAATATAATTATTCTTTAACTTTAAAATTTATTATTCTGTAAGTAAAATCATACAGATTTGGTCTCAGAGATGTGAAATGACATACACAATCTAAACCAGCATCATAATCAAAAAGACAAGATACATACAGCATGTAGTCACTTACAGAAGGGATTGGATGTTAGGAAAATTACATGCTGCCTTGAGGAGCTCTCTGGGTAACAACTGGAAGGGAAGTAACCAACAGACACCTTTCAGCATGATACTATCCGCAGAGCTTTATTTCTGGACATGGAGTAATATTTAATATTCTCTGGCACAGATTCTCCTATGCAAAGCCTTCAGGTTCTGAGATTGGCTTCCTTCTACCAGCAAGCTGTACATCCTCCCATCATTTCTCACAACTGCTGTAGGGATGCACATGCACTGGCTGAAGAGTGACAGCATGAGCAACCTGCTGCCTTAAACACATTCGACACAGGCCCTTTGGTTGGCTGATCACAAAGGAGCAAGATACACTGGAAAAGTCAAGCAGAAATCACTGAACAGACATCAAGTAAAGCAGGCAATGTGTTCTCAAACCTGGATAAACTGGGTCAAAAGAGTCTGAAACAGAAGCTGTTAAGCAAAGTGAGAAACCAAGGTTCTTATATCAAAGCTGCTCCATGAGACATATTGTTCTGTGACTGCAGCATGCTTTGCTTTCGGTTCTGCTCTGCTCAGGACCAAAGGCAGTTTTGAACTGCAAGACAGCATGGGCTGCATTAAAGTAGACACAAGCTGCACCAGGAGCAGCAGCCTTATAAAAAAGCAGAAAGGTAGGGAGGAAAGAGCAAGAGCAAGTATCCTGATAAGGAAAAAAAATAAAATCATGTGTTTGCAAAGACAGGCAAGGACAGCTGTGAAAACCTTCCACACTTGCTAAACCACATTAAACCGTGCATATGGAACTTTTCACCTTCCACGAATTTCATGCAGATTGTCCTTTTAGGTCACAATATCTCAGCTTCCAGCCTACCTGCATAAAGGACTGTGCCTATTGCTTCCAAAGGAGAGGAATAAAACCAGCGATTACTCCATCCTCCTCAGGGAAGATGCTAACAAGAAGGTACTTACAAGGCTCCTTGCAGTACCATTTGGAAGGGCATTTTAAAACTTACAAGGCACCACTTTGTGTGATGCTGGGCAATGTCAGGTGCTTGAATGCAACATGTTCAAAGCACACAGCCCTAAGTGCAGAAACACAGGGCCTTGGAATAGAAGCTGCATGGCAGGCATGAACAATACTGAGACACCCATGCTTTCCCTCGTGGGGTGAAATCAATAAAAGAATCCCATACTTGGGACTGCAGGAACTGGAGTAAGATCCGGAAGAAAGAGAAGAACTCTGTACTGAAGAATTAACTGCAAATTTGCACAGAAATACAAAAGGCACAATGATCTTACCAGAAGCCTTAGCCAGATCCACCCTAAAATTATCTGTCTTTATGTCTTGATTATCTCATAGTAAAGAAAAATCCCCAAAGCTGTGAAATAACACCTGTAAGCAGGATTTGAAGTGATACAAGTCTGTAGTAGGAGCTCCTTATAAAAAGATTGCACCAGGGAGAGAATAACAAAGATGTGTGGTCACATCCTGGCTTGCTTCCACAACGGCTGAGCCCTGTGCACAGCAAAGGGGACTTCCCCCTTGCTCCTTGTACGCAGTGGAAAGACAGATTTTGGTGCATGTTAACTTATGTTGCAGTTTGAAAAAGAGAAGCTTTTTTCTTACCTCTCTGTGAATGATTAGGCCATGAGAGAAATAAATTGCAATATGAGGTTCCACTGCAGCTTTCTAGCAGCACAGAGTATTTCTAGGAAATCAGCAGATATGCCACCCATCCAGTTAATTTTGTAGACATCTAAGCAGCCAGTTTGGAGCAGCCTGGTTTTCAGAGACAGCATGGTCTGTAACTGTGGTGAGCTCTAAGAGGCAGACTGATGCTGCAAGGCAAGAACTGCGTTGATTATATCCATTTCAGTTATGTAAGCAATTTACACTGGAAATATTTTAAACACTCAAATGAGGCTCTATGCCTAATGTTCCTCTGCTTCAGCATCAGAACACCAAAGTGAAAGAGTCACACCAGTATGCAGAATCATAAATAGTTGGAAAGGATTGAAAGTGTTGGAAAGGACCTTAAAATCATCTAGTTCCAATTCCCTGCCATGGGCAGGGATACCTCATACAACACTCTGGCCTTGAACACTGCCAGGGATGGAGCATTCACCCCTTCTTTGGGCAACCTGTTCCAGTGCCTTAGCACCCTCACTGTAAAGAACTTCATCCTTATATCTAACCTGAATTTCCCCTGTTTTAGTACAATCCACAAGGTAAAAAGGCTCTTAAAGGTGAAACTTGGGGACAAAGGTTTCAAAGTCTGATTTTTATTTAAATTTTTAATTTTTGGAATTCCTGGAGTTTGGAAATTAAGGTGTCCAGATAGATCCCACAGTGTTAGACTTTTTTAAAAAATTTTTCAGGCAAAATAACTTGTTTTGGTATTCACAAAAATGTAGTTTACAAGTAGCTTTGAAGCTATTGAAGTGCTTGACCTTCAGTGCCTACAATGGACAAGTGATTAAACTGGCTGCGAGCACAATGGCTGAGATAGCTTGCAATTAGCCTGCAAGGTAAAAGAAACTACACCTCTCCCCCTAGCCTAGTTTATATGACCAAGTACTACATAAATGTTATCATTATCATGGAGCAAAGCAACATGAAACAAATGCAGCAAATACATGCTTATCCAGACATTAAATGAGGGAAATGCAACCTAGAGTGAGAGAGACAAAAATTGAGAGTCCTTTTTTTTTCTTTTTTTTCCCTTTATGATACAAACTATTGTCAGACTCCCACTTAAAAAAAAAAAAAAAAAAAAAAAACCATGTGAACAAGGCAGACTTATAATGCACTGGAAGAGGAGCACAAGCACACTCGTGTTGTACCAGATCACATAATGTTGTAAGGCAAGTGATCTCACTTCATGCAGCATTTGTGAATGTAAAAGGAGAAAAAGTAGATGGAAGGGGGAAGCAGGAATTTGAAACACAGAAACAGAAAGCCCCATAAATTTTTTAGAGTTCCCATCATCCTTACTTGCATATGCATATCTGAAAACATGAGTTTCTTCCTACCCATGAACAAACTCATAACAGAGCTGCAGACACAATCTGGAGTCCAAGCCACCTCAGAAGGGTAAGACTTGAGCAGAAAAACAGCAGCTGAGATGAGTACACAGCAGCAGGACAGACCTCCTCAGCTTGGTCTGAAGTGCCCATAGTTCAGAAAGGGTAAAAATAGAAAGTGGCATGTTTTTAAGAAAGCATCAGCCTTCTATACAGCTGCAGGTTAATGATATTTTGTCGAAGCCAGATGGGTCTGTGTCATAAGCAGAAAGAAGATGACAGGGAGATAAAGGAAACCAAGACAATAGAGTGGGAAAGGTGAGGAAGAGGCCAAGGGAAGCTGCATCTCCACTACACTCCTGTGACTATTGCACAGAGGCAGAAGAACATCCTGAAAATGGCAATTTAATATCCCCACACCCTTGGCCCAAGGGAAAGACTGGTTCCAGTGTTTGCTTATCACAGGGATTCCCTATCTGGCACAAGGTAAAGAGCAAATTAAACTCTGGCTGAGCAGCCCGTAACCCAAAACTAAGCCGTCAGCAGCTCCTCTGGGCACCAGCCACTGGGTACCCATGCTGTGTGGAGGAGGCCAGCAGGAAGAGCCTCACAGCCCACTGTTAACAAGGTGCACACCCATACAGAGGCACTAAATAAGACCTCAGCTCAGGTGAGGCACCTCTCTAATGAGGGTTGAAGTTACAGGCAAAACTTTGTCATCATTTATGCAGGCATCTAGCAGCAAGGTGGAGAGGACAGGCTGTATGATGGTTTTGGCTGGAATGGAGACAGTTTTCTCCATCATAGGTAGTATGGGGCTATGAATTGGATTTGTGATAGAAACAGTGCTGATAACACAGGGATGTTTTAGTTGCTGCTAAGCAGCGTTTACACAGAGCCAAGACCTTTTCTGCTCCTCACTCACCCCACTGAACAGGCTGAGGGTGCACAGAGTTGGGAGGGGACACAGCAGCTGGCACACTGGCCTCAACTGACCCAAGGGATATCCCATACTATATGGTGTCATGCTTAGCATATAATGCTGGGGGAAGAAGAGGGAAGGGATGGATATTTGGAGTGATGGACTTTGTCTTCCCAAGTAACTGCTACACATGGTGGAGCCCTGCTTTCCCAAAGATGGCTGAACACCTGCCTGACTGTGGCAAGTGGTGAATGAATTCCTTGTTCTGCTTTGCCGGTGTGTGTGGCTGCTGCTTTACCTCTTAAACTGTCAGTATCTCAACCCACAGGTTTTCTTACTTTTACCCTTCCAATTCTCTTCTGCATTCTGGCATTCGGGAACAAGTGAGCAGCTGCCAGGAGCTTAGTCGCTAGCTGGGGTTAAACCACAATATCAGGTCATAAAGACCCAGGATGCTGAGGGATCACTGGGTTGCTTCCACCATGAGAGACTTTCAAGAGGTTCTTGGGGTATGCATGGACATGTCAAACCTATTATGGATCAGATGGGAAAGAAAATAGAGCCAGGGAGAAGTGAAGGCAAACAAAGCAGGGTGAGCAGGTGAGCAGGGAGCAGGCTGCAATAGCAGGGCTGGCAATAGCAAAGCAGGGACCTCACTAGCAGGTATCAGGATGGCAAGCATCATGTGTGGGTCAGGACTGGGGTCAGAGGCAGGGATCAAGGTCAGAATCAGGATCAAGGAGGTACAAGCCTGAACCAAGATGTCTCTCTGTGCCGCTGTAATGCAGTGCAATGGCAGGCCAGCAGTAGATTTCAGCTGCAAAGCATCTCACCAAGGAAGGAAAGGGCAGGTCTTTGCCTCCAGCTTCCATCAAAACCACTCCTATCAGCAAAGTGCCTGACCAGGACCTGACCATGTGTGGAGTCAGCCAAACTTCAGCTTGGCCAGCAGGCTTTCTGGCAAGGAAATGTGCTCCTGGCCCTGAGAAGTGCACCTCTTGGGATGCTGAGGCAGAGTTCTGCAAGAGCAAACAGACCACATTCCTAGTGCCAAGAAATCAGAAACATTTTGACTTTCCAACATCATGGTACCCAAGCACCATGCAGATGTGTTTATGAAGACAGGCAGATGAAGCAAAATAGAGTTTGATTCCACTTTTTTTCTTGAGGAACTCTGGAGAGAGTCAGTCTGCCCAGTTACACCTGTGAAATGAAACCTGCTTTCCTAATGGCTTTTTTTTACTATTGGCTCTCGAGCCTTGAGTCAGTTGTTCCACGTCACACCTGGGAAGTCAATAGGCTGGGAGGAAGCAATGTTTCAGGGCTGACAGCCTTTCCCCAGGAAAGGCATGTGCTGAATGTGTGTGAGCTCAGATGAAACGTGAGCCAGCTGATGCTGGCAGCACACACAGCTCTCTGGTGACCGGGTACACATCACTCCGTGGCCGCAGACCGTGCTCAGCACTTCACACCGTGGCCAGAGGATGCCGGAGTCACCATTGAGACAGCTGTCCCTGTCAGCCATGCAGGAAGGAAGCTGCAGACCGGCACTGAGTGAGACTCTGACAGACATCAGAGACAGATCGATGCGGGACACCCTGCCCTGAATCATCTCCTCACAGGGCTGCTCCACCTGCCGAAGCCAGCCTGACCAGAAGCTGACAACGGAAATCCTGCAGGAAGGTGAACTGAGTCCCTCATGGGCTGAAAGATAAGTGCATCCACAGGTGCAGGAAAGACACAAGTGTGGATAATCCTGGCCTACTGCATCTCCATAAAGGAAATTGTCCCCGGTGCAGATGCTGGAGGTTGACACACACAACTGGAAATCACACAGCCTGTACAAAAGGTTTCCTGAAGGTCAGAAAGCAAATGATATGGTAGAGAAAGATACCCCCTCTGAGCATTCACATACTCAGCTTTATTTTCTTGAGACCCTGTCTTGTTGCAATCTTCATGCTGTTTGCTGCTGCCCCAGTGATGCTCAGGACTCATAAGGCAGGTGGTGCATTACATTGGGCAGTGCACTGCTTTTCCGTTGTTCAGACTACAAAAGCAAGAGCCTGTGCCTTTCAGCACTAATGCTGAAACAGCCTCACATGGTTACAACAGAGGCAAGCTTTCCAAAGCCAGTTAAGGCCAGGAAAGCTCTCCACTCACAAGATGTGAGCCCTTGATGGGACAGATAGCTCTGGTCTACTTCAAGGGTCGGGCATGTGCACTGCAGCTGATTTTACAAACCATGGGAATCACACCAGACTATGAGTTTGGGACCAATGGACATCAAAGCAGCATGTTCCTGCTGCAATAATCACATCAAGACCTGGCCACAAAAGCAGAAGTAAAAACATTTTCAAAATACGGAACAGGCACTACAGCAGTTGTACGCTTCTCTTCTACACTAACTGTGCATTTTTAAACCCCTTTTTCACTATACACGGACAACAGCTAACACACAGGTGTTACAGGTTTGTTAAGCAACCCAGACATAACTACTTATATCAGCCCTGTCAGGTACTGAGAACAACATGTGCCCTGTGAGTGAAGCCCCCCAGTGCACCCAGCATCTCTCACAACCTGCCACCCTTTGCTCTGAGACCTTCCCCACCTATGGTGGTTCAAAATCCAGAAGCAAATATAAGCAGAATTTCTTTTTGCCTCTTCCCATCTTCTCTTCTGAATAAGAAACCTCTAAAGTATGAGCAAGACTAGTAGGACAAGAAAGACCACGATAAAAGCATGTGTAATAAATGTGCTTTTCCTTGGAGGACTGCAAGCATTGTATCATTTGGGTCAAGCATTGAATCATTTGGGTACCCCACAGTCGAGTGATGAAGGAATCAGTTCATGCACCACTGATATGTATTCATCACCGAGGGGAAGTACAACAGCTGTTCAGCCATGTACAGTAGCAGCATGTTAACAATTTCATGCTAAGAATGCCTGAATTAATTGGACCTTTGGGGAAGGCAGAGTGTCTGAACTGGAATTAGTCCAGCCTGAAAAAAACATCTTATTCCTGGACAAAAATTATTATGGGAACTTCCATAATGACACCTATTGTCCAAAACCACCCAGAATGCTGGGTTGACATTTCCCATTGAAAGCTACCCAGATATGGGTATTTGGCTACGCAAATAAATAAGCCAAATTCACTTTTTGAAGGCAGGATAATTTCAAGGGGCTAATCTCATGCAGGCAAGTCTGGCCAGTGGAAGATGCAATTCAATATGCAACAATTAACTTCATCAGAGGAAGAGAGCTGCTTATACTAACTTATATATACTGCATATCTGGCTAAGATACATTTATTAGTTTGTTTACAACATATGGTTATTTAAAATAAATAAACATTATCATTTTACTCCTTTGGCTACCCTAAAGGCAGCTGTCATGTCATGGATGCTCAGAAGCGTGTTGAAAATTTACAGAGCTAATGTCAGATCATGAGCTACTGATCAGATCTCAATCACTTAGCAACTTTTGCACCAGGTCTGGTTGGTTTCTTCTTTAAATTGGGTCAGTTAATGAAAAAATTAAGGTAATGGATGAAGTTAAGCCACAGTTAGGCTAGTGGCTAATTTAACTAAGTACAGACCAGGAAACTGAAGCAAGGTGACTGGATCTTGATTGTGTTTAGACAAAGATAAATACACCCAAAGTCCACCTTGATACTTTCCTTTCAGTAGCAATTTTTCTGTAGATGACTCATGTGAAGCATGGTGTCTCAGTTATCTAGATGTCTATGCAAACCTATGTAAATCATGAGCTCTCTGAGATCCACATAGTGTTCAACAGCCCATCAGCCGCCTGGCACTTGCAAAGACAGGGATGCTTCCCATCCTCCCAGCAAAAGTCACCTGGGATCTGATGCAGCTTGTGTGGTGCTGACCTGTCAGTCCTGGGGCCTTGTCGCCTTGTTCAGAAATGAATTCAATTGCAAAGAGCAATTTAGGGCATGTCCTCACTGAAAGAGGCTCTGCTGTTAGGTAACAAGAGGCCATCTTCCAGGACACAGCGTCCCACATCTAAGATGAGTGAGACATTTATATTATTAGAAAGCTACGATAAATCTTTTCAAGCTTCCACCAGCCCTTTTTACACTTGCTCTGTTGAACTGAAACCCTGATATTATTTGTACTTTTTTTTTTGTGTTATGCTTTTCACAAGTACAAACCTGACAATTACAATCTTTATTAAAGAGCAAAGCAAAATTCGCAAAGAGAATACTAAAATTTTTCTTGCTTAATCCCACACATTCATGTACATACTGGACTGAGCACGGGACAGTCCTTCAGGGATCAGGTATCTAAGGAATTCATGGAGATTTTCAGCTCACATCAATGAATTACAGTTTTGTTTGGTTAGTGAAAGTTGTGTGTCCCATTTGTCACTTCGGTTCTTGGACATACATATCAGTATTTGGTCCAGTTAAAGTGCGCTTAAGCTTTGATCCAGTAAAAGTCTCCCTGGGACATATGGATTGACAAAGCTGATGACACTGTCCCAAAATTGGCTCTGTAGTGACAGTGGGCAGCTGTTACACAACTCAATGCTGAAAGCTGATCTCATTTCATCTGCAGGCAGCCAGGGAATTGCCTGCCCTCCAAACATGTCAGCAGAAAGAAGGAGGGATCCCAGCCAAAGGAAATGAGAAGGTGATAAGCATAAAAAGAGGAATCAGCTTGAACACCACAGAGGGTGATGAAAAGAACCTAAACACAGGCACAGCTTTGCTCTTGTAAGAGGCTTAGTGCTTTCTTCCCCAAAACAAGCTTTCACACAAGGGACCATCTTGGCTTGCTCTAAAGAAGAAATGAAGTGTTTAAAGGCATTTCAGGAATACCAGAACAAATTCAGTACCAACATTAAGGAGAGAGAGCTACTACTGGCAAAACATTTGCTCTGCTAGCACAGTCATACTGCTGAATTTCATTCCTTTTCCTAAGTACACTTCACATATTCTAGAAATATAAATCTCTGGGGAAGCCAGAAAAATTGGCTAAATACCCCTTCCTCTACAGGTCTGCTAGGAAAGAATAAAAAGAAGTGGAAGTTCAAAGCTGGGTTCTGCAACAAACTAGGTAGCAGAGACTAGAAATGCATGGCTGCAATTATGAAGGTAACCTTAGCTTAGCACTGTCCAGTACAAGCCATTTTCCAGACTCAGGGCCAAATAAGATGTTAAAAGAAGTTGCCACAGCACACTCCTCTAACACATGCTACACAAGCTCCTGTCTCACATAATTGCCAGTTGTGAGAACAGGTATTGTCCAAAGAGGAAGCATGATACACACCTTTTCTCCCCATCCAAAAAGTATGGGAAGGCATTTAATTTCTCCCAAAGCTATAATGGTCTTGTCCACAAATCAGGGAGAGTCAGTTCCTGTTTTCTTTAGGTTATTAACAACGTGTTCATTAAATTTGAAAGGATCAGGACAGGATCTTTGATCACGGTGGGTGAATCTGCCAAATAAACATTACTGAGAATTTTTTTACCCAATCTTTGTCCCACTGCCTCATTAAGTGCGTTGCAGCTAGCACCTAGGTGGGAACCATTGGAAAGATCCTCACAAGGACACAGTGCCTAAATGAATGCTGGAAACTTGCTTTGCTGAAGACAGCAACCCTGCAGCAAGCCATGGAATAACAGTAAAGCAGCTGGGGGACTCCCTTGGGCAGAACGAAATGGGGTTTAGGATACAGTAGGAACTATCACCCTTACTAGGAACACAGGACTGTACTCTTCAATTGAAGTCCAAGGGCTACATGCCTTATGTCCTCTTTCCAGCATGTTAAGCAAGAGACCACACTCTGCCTGAGAGAACCTTGCTCCTGAAGGAATCCAGCAGCATGGAAAAAACTGAATGAAACTGTCTGGGACCTGGAGGCAAGGTAGCACAGTTAGTACAATGAACTGTGAGGAGTTTCTGCCAGGGCTGAGTAAGCCTATGTAGAGAAATGTATAGCACAATGTGTTCTGGTCAGTTGGAGTCTAGACCTAGCTCACCCAGCCTACACTCCTGGTCCCATGAGGATTTTCTGCTCTGGAAAATCAGCAGCAGGCATCAGGTTTGCTTCAGAGGCCAGGCAGACTCCCAGGCACTGCCACATTCCTAGGAATTCCATCCATTAACACACCAAAGAACAAAGGACATTGAGTTTACAACCTGGGGTGGGGGTGTGGTGTCTGACACACACACCATCCTTAGAAACCACCAATATTCTTGGAGACAGCTATTTGAAGTTGAAAGAAGAAAACCAACCCCCTGATGGTTTTGAAAGGAGTGATAATTGAAGTTTCACCAGCTGTTGACACGAGGGCCCCTGGTAGACAAATTTACTGTTCTGGCAGGCTGAACTTAGCTGAGGAAGAAATGCAACAGGCAGGAGTTAGCACAGCAGCCAGTGACCTCAGGAGGCCACGGTGAAATGCTCGTGGGATTGGGCAGAAAAGCACAACAGCGCAAACTGCATCAGTGTGGGACAGGCCACTTATATAAATCAGCTCCTCAGAAAAAAGGTCTAGAAGCCCCCGCACCTAATAGGGTCCTCGGAGGCTTCCAGCAGAGAGCACAGGGGTAGCTCCTTGGTGTGAAAAGCAGCGCTGAGCCAGGTTACACCTGTGAGGAGCCTGGCCTCGTGAGTCGAGAGCACATTTTCTCACTCAGCTATGGCAGAAGCATCTGCTGGGGAGAAGCGCACAGTATGCATTTCAGAAGCAATTGTGCTCAACCCTTGCTTCCTCCTGGCTGTCATCACTCAGCCTCAACAGAGCTGCTGGGCACTGCAGCTTCCCTGTGCTCTGCAATGCCTTCAGACTTGGGAAGTGGGTCAGCAGCAACCCAGCGTCCAGCCATGGAGGAAATCAAAAACAGCCTTAAGGACTTAGGAGGGGGAGGGCAGACAGTTTTGGCAAATGGAGTCATGTTTGATCCCTGTTTCCTTACCAGACCCCTCCTCAGAGAGAACTGGAAAAGAAAAGCTTAAACACAGCCAGTCTGCAACCTGGGATAAAAATTGTAATGCATGTGGCTTTGTGGAGCCTCCACAGCACAGTTCTGTTGCCATGAAACAGGGGAAATGTTCCCATTTCTGCTCACCTAGAACTGCTGGGTGTGCTGGAAAGCGTGGCAAAAATTGCACAAAATTAGGCGCTGAGAAATGCAAATTGATAATCCCACTGATGTTTTGAGTTTTCACTTCCTATGAGTTAACCTAGATAAGAATCTAGAGATTCTAGTCTGGGACAGTGTTTTAGGATGAAAAGCATAAAAATGCTCCTTTTCATCAACAAAGACGATTTGTGCACCTCTGAGCAGGTAGCTCTGAGCTGTAAGTCCCTATAAGAGGACTCTGAGCTATTAGTCCCTATAAGAGGACTTATAGGGAGGCACCCACAGCTTTAGCAGTTTCTCCAGTGAACTTGCTCTGTATGCAAATCACAACCCAATTTTAACCAAATGTGGAAATAAAAATTATCTCTGAGACTTTAACCGAAGTTTCTACTGGCGTCTGAAAACAGAGAGCTGGCGAGTATTCACACAGAGGGAAAAGAAACTGTATTAGGTGCTCAAACATCCATTTCAAAGACAGCTTCCCAATTAATTCCAGTGCTGATGGAAGTGCTTGTCCTCAGCTGCCAGGAGAATTGTATCCTGCTGAAAACTACACAGAGAATTTTGTGGCTGCCATGGTGCCCCCTCCCACTTAATTCGGGAAGACCTTCTAGCTCATGTTCTCCTCTCACCTCTCCTCTCTGAAGCCCCAGTTCCCAAGCTGCCTGATCCCTTGTGACTTAGGGTCCAATTGGACATCTTTGTGGTTATCCACTCACCCTTGATTTGGGGTCAAACTTAGCTATTTCACCCTCACAGCTATACTTTGTAAGCATGAGGCAGTGCAGAAGCAGTAAGGGAAAGTAAAATCCTCCTGCATGTGTTTCCAACTCAGGACAGATCCTAGAGTGGAGATAACCATGGGGATTTTTTCGGTTCACTCTTAACCCATGTCCCTACTGTGCTCCAGACTACATCTAAGATCCAGCAGTGCCCTAAAGACAAACTGTTTGCGCAGTCGTTAGGCAGGGTCAAACTTCACATTTAAAACCTAATGTGGAAAGGAAGGCTACTTCTGCTTGCCGTTTAGGGATGTAGGGCCCGTTTATGATTCTTTTATGGTTCATGGGGGATCCTGCAAAACCCCTGGAGTTGAACATGCCTCAGTTTTCCCATGGTCACAGAGGCAGGGATCAGAGGGCTAGCATGAGGTTTGGTTCCTCAGTCTCCACTGAGATGCTGAAACAGATGACACTGATAACAGTATGCTCTCAGCACTCAGGGTGCTTGCTGTGCAAGTACCTCAAATGACTCTGCTGGACAACTCACATATGAGGGTGCCAGCACATTTATCAGTTCTAAGAACCAGCGTTTACAAGGTCACCTTCAGTTTTCAAAGCCTCTGGACTTGGACTAAGGTAATGTGAGAGAACAAATGACATTACATAAAAAGTCATAAGGAAGCAAGTGTTTTGCCTTGACAAAATTAGAACACTTTCCAGTAAAATTGTCTGTGATTTTGGTAGCTGAGGACTCAAAATGTCTATTCAAGTTCCTGCTATTTGTCCCATTAATTAATCTAATGAGTCGCCTGTGAAACAAACCTTTAGAAAAGGCATTGTTAATTTGTACCAAAGTAAATGGTTATCTAAAATAGACACCACAGGGTGGTTCTTAATTAGTCTGTTGTCAGCTGGGACTGGAAATGCTTGTGGCAGCACGAGGCTAATTAATTAGTCATCTTGCCACACTGCAGCTTCCTGTCAAAGCACAAGGTACTCCTCAGCACACCCCAATGGCTGCTTGCTCCTTTTCAGAGACTGTAAGAGCAGCAGACAAGGGTCCTGACCTGACCTGCACTCACTTGCCATAGGGAGGTGGGTTGAGGGGTTGTCCAAGCCAACCATCTGTGCTTGGGATAAGCTGGCTCTCTATTCAAGGAGTCTTTGCTGTCCACACCCCCTGGCTTCAACTGCAGATTGTTGCCTAAATGGAAAACAAAAACAAGTTTTGGGAAGTGGGCATTTAGGATCACCTGGAAGCCCAAAGATGTTCTTACCTAGGGGTCCTTTACCCTGGGTCAGTGACACTGCATGAGCTGTGCCTGCTTGGGAAGGGGGAAGCAGATTTGCTCCTCCTTTAGCAGAGTCCTCACCTGCAAGTGTCGGGGACAGATGTCTGGTTGCTGTCCTGCTGTAACGGCTTCTGGGAGCATGGATGCAGAAGCCCCGTCAGAGAGACCGTGTCCACACATGCAGTACATGGGGGACCCCAAATATCATCAGAGCCTGTGAAAAAGACCTGCCAAAAAGGACTTTACAGGGAGAAGAAAAGCCTGTTGTAAAACATCTGTTACCGTGCCTTCTCTATTACCATGCCAGTGAAAGATGTATTCTTTCCACTGTGGATTAAAAAAAATTTTCATGCATGCATTGCACAATAGCTCAGTAGCTTGCACAGTGAGAACGGAGCCTGCCAGTGCCCCAAGCACCTCTGTGTAGGGTAGAGGTGCCTCAACAGAAGACACAGGGTACCTCACTTCTGATGCTGGATGTAGACCTCACATCCAGCTCTCACCATCATCGCTCTCTGATGGGATGGGAAGGGCAAGCAATAGTAACCACAGTGTGTAAATACTCACTGTTGCACCTTAAACCCACCAGCAAGGTTAAACCCATCTGTGGGGGATCGTAAGCAGCACCCTTATCTGAAGGGAGCTGACCTGGGTGTTCCGGGCTGCGTCACATCAGGCAGAGTGCAGGGGAGGGTTGGCAGGGGAGCAGGTTTGGCCATTCTGAACCTGTACTCGGAGGCTTGGTTTGCACCAGCTCCTCACTCCCAGAGCCTGGCTGGGGACCTTCCTGTGCTCTGCTCCTCCTCTGCAACATATGTAGCTGTTTTTATAGCATCCTTTCCCTTTCTTCAGAGACATTGTTCTACAGAAAGGAAAGGGAGTGAATTAGCAGTGTATTTACACCCACGCTTGCAATCAGGGGACTTTTGGTATCCTCTGATATTAGCATCCAAGGTTTTTACCAGCTCTAAGTGCTGCAGTAAGTCCAAGTGTATAGCAATAAAAACTTTAATGCCCCCCTCCTGTACTGAACGCCTTTGAAATACAAGAACAGCCTATTACACAGAAAGGCGTGTAGCACTGGCAAAGTCCTCCCCCATCACCATCCTTTACCCTTTGTGTGCGTACACATCTCCTCTAGTAAACACTATAATGTATTTTACACCTCAAGCATTCATGCACATGCTCTCCCTAGCACAATGAACACATAACCCAACCTTTAAATACTGTTTCCCGACACAGAGCAGTACTGTGATGGGCTCATGGTCTTCATCATCTCACTATTTGTGATGGCTTAGGTAGTTAATGGATACAGTGAGTCCATAGAAAGAAAATACTAAAATTTGTGAAGCTGCCCCCGTAACTGCCCAATTAGTTGGTAGAGCACTAAGGTTAATCAGGTACATATTTAGCCACTACTGAGGCAACAAGTACTCTTATGAGTGGTGCTCAGGTCAGCTTTTGATTTGTAAACAGTTGGTAGTGTGCAAGGGCTAGAGTGATGCAAAGGCATTTTCCTTTGGATGACAGAATATCTTCTGATTTTTTCCCACTCTAACACAGAGACCTTGTGGCTACTACCCTCCCCACTTATTATGTATGGAGGAAAATAGCAACATTATCCTAACAGCCATTTCCTCCCCTCTTCCCCCCAAAACTCCCCACAGCTGGTGCCTGTACAAACTTAAACAGCGTTTCCTCTGCAGTCAGTCTGCAGCAGCTCCCAGAGTGGGACGGAAGCCTGGACAGACTTCTGTCACCCCTGACCTCAGTGGCCACTGTACATGAAGACCGAACTGGTGAATTTCACAGCACTCTCACACTCTATTGGCTTGATCCCTGGCTGCCCTGATGCTGGGTACCACTTAGTGGGACAATGAAGCTGATGTGTGCCAGTCTCATAGCACATCTGTCTCCCCTCTGGACTTCAGAGAAGGCCTGAAAGCTCTTCATAGTGGCCACCAGCAGCAGCTAGTTGGACTGAGGCAAGAGCATCACTGGTCCTGAAGCTGCTGGAGGGCATTGCCAGAAGAAACCCCCTGAGATACCTAGTTGGCAGAGCTGCAGCAGATGAGGTGGCAGGTATTCTCCAAAGGCAGTAGGAAGGGGAGCTGCAAGGGAGGTGCCCAAGACCTGGGGAGTTACCACAGAACTGAATCAAGCAGCTCCAGTGCCTCCAGCCTTGTGATGGCAGATGGTCACAGGGGAGCAGACAAGGGATTGAAGCTGTCAACTTTTAATGGGGATCAGACAGGCTGCCTACTGAAACAAACGTATTTCACATTATTCATGGACACAGCAGCCCTGTGCCCTGTGTCACATTGCACTCCTCCACTCACAGAACTCCTGGGGCACCAAGCAGGTTTCATCCCCTTTGAAGACAGCTACTTGTGTCTTCTGCAGTAACACATGCCTTGCCCTCTCCTCCATAAAGCACCCCTGCATACAGTGATGAAGGGCTGGTTAGACCATGCACGCATGCATACTCGCACTCATCCCTGCTATTCCAGAATCACATGAGTGTGCATTTTGGAAGGGACCTCTGGAGGTTATCTGGTCCAACCTCCCAGCTCAAGCAAGATCACCTACAGATGGGTGCCTAGGACCATGTCCAGAGAGCTTTTGGATATCAGCAACGATGGAGACTCTACCACCCCTCTGGAAAAGCTGTGCCACGGCTTTATCACCTCTACAGAGAAAAGATGTTTCCTTGTTTCCTGAAGTTTAGATAGATCTTCCTGTGTTTCAGTTTGTGACCACTGGCCCTGGTAGCGTCACTGGGAAGCACTGGAAAAAGCTTTTCTCTGTCCTCTTTGCACCCTCCTTGCAGGTATTCATCTATATTGATGAGACCTCCCTAAGCCTTCTCTTCTTTAGGCTAAATAGTGCCAGCTCTCTCAGCTTTTCCTCGTAGAAGTGTTCCACTCCCTGAATCATCTTAATGACCCTTCAATGGACTCTTTCCAGTATGTCTATGTCTCCACTGTACTAAGGAGCCCAGAAGTGGACATAATACTCCAGGTGTGTCTTCAGCAGCTCTGGGTGGAGAGGAAGGACCATCTCCTTCAACCAGCTGGCAACACTCCTAGTGCAGCCCAAGATACCATTTGCCTTCTTTGCCACAAGCGCACACTGCTAGCTCACATTCAACCTGGTGTCCACCAGGACCAGCAGGTCCCATTCTGCTTTCTAGCAGGGCAGCCAGCACATATATTGGTGTCCAGGGCTGTTCCTCCCCAGGTGCAGGACTTTGCACTTCCCCCTGTTGAATTTTATCATGCTGCTGTTAGCCCACTTCTTCAGCTTGTCAAGGTCCTCCTGGATGGCAGCATGATCCTCTGCTATGGGCCACTCCTCCCAGTTTTGTGTTACCTGCAGAGCTCTTGTGGGTGTGCTCCGCCTTATCATCCAGATCATTAATGGAAATGTTGAAGGAGCCAGTACTGACCCCTGGATCACTGATAGTCTCTGGCGTCCAACTAGATGTTGTGCCACTTTGGGTCTGCCCATTCAGCCAGTTTTCAATCCACCTCCCTGTCTGCTCAGCCAGCCCATAACTCAACAGTTTGTCTGGGAGGATCTTACAGGAGACAGTGTCAAAGGCCTTACTGAAGTCTGGGTAGACAGTATCTACTGCTCTGCCCTCATCTACCAGGTGAGTCATTTCATTGTAGTTTATCAGGTTGGTCAAGCATGACTTCCCCTTCATGAATTATCCATGCTGACTGCTCCTGATGATTATTTGCTTGTCATTCGTATGCCTGGAAATAGTTTCCAGGATTATCTCCTACATTTTGGCAAAGATACAGACATACCACCAAGTAATAAGAAGGCAGGCAATCAGGACTGTTATGACAAAGATTTCACTGTTTCACAGCACGGGGCGATTTTTTAAAAAGAGGTTTTTGCATTGTTTCAATGAGCTATAGAGTAGGGATTTGATGATATCCATCCCCAATTCAATTTGCTTAAATTTTAGCTGGCCTGGGAAATCCCAGAGCCTGCAGGTTAACATGAATTGCTGGTACTCAGTTTGGTCTGCTTTCTTAGGTTTTTTACTAAATTTTTCTAAACAGGCAGGGAGGCTGTAAGCAAGCTTCTCAGAAAGAATTAGTCATTTCAAGTGCCCTTGAAATGTATGTGGACATTTCTACATGATTATGCTTAATACTGTGTAAAAGGTATTTCAGCATATCTAAAATAATTACCTTCTATTGAGTTAGGTCAAGATAACTTGACATGAATTATTTTATATCCCTCTCTCTCTACAGATGAGAGACTCCTATTAGAGACCCCTTTTAAGAAGTATGGGCTGTGTTCTGTGGGACAAAGCAAGGTATTATTATGCGTAACACACAATACTTGTGAGTGAATCCCCCGAGATTATTGCATCTTCTGTGTATGAGTTCTTTTAGACAAAAGATGTAAAGTATGTTTAATCAAAAGTATCCTAAAGGGGAAAAGCACATCAAGCAGAATGATGCACATGGACAAAGTTCCCACTGAATTATATGGGCAGGGTTTTGCTTTTATGGTGCAAATTTACTGTCTGATGCTGTGACTCATACAGCAGCCTGTACCTCTTCCACAGCAGCCCTGCTGAAGCCCCCAAGCTCACCTCAAGTCTGGTGGATGACGCATTACCAAGTTTTCTGAATCCCACTCGTGGTGTGATGGCTTGGTGGCAAAGCTAAAGCCCTTCAGGCATCTGCTGTTTCCCTTTTCCCACTTATTTCTTGGTTGTACTCCCTCATCACTGGAGTCCTCCCACATTTGACCTATGACAAATCGACCAGCAAGCTGCAGTCAAGCACAAATGATCGATCACCTGTGAAGATCAAGACCCAAGGGCATTACCAAACAACCCCTGGTTCAAAAATCCTCCCTCAGGTGAACTTCTTGTGCTTGAGGACGTGAAGAGCCAGAAAACTGCTTGGGCCCTTAAAAGTGGCTAGGAAGGATGGGAGAGCCATGCAGTCTGGCTAGACAGACCACTTAAGAAACAGAAATTAAGTACTCTGATATGTGGAGCTGGGTGAATGACAAACTTTTTCAAATAAAAAAACCCAATGTGTAAATTGAGGCATATGAGGATCACAGCCTACATGTTCATAGTACAAAGAAATTACGCCTTCTGTGGATGCGGCCAAGAAAACACAATGTTAAAGAAAGCCTGGAGATGGATGTGGCATTCACACCGCCTTCACCAAGGGGTATTTGCTATAGATAGAAAACTGGAAGGATTTTGTGAAGCAGCTCTTGAGCAGGTCTGAAGTCGTAGTGACCTTAACAGAATGACGCTGTCTACTCAAGCTAATGGAGTGGTTCAAATGTGTGCACAAGAGCATTGCTGCAAAAGCTTGAACCACCCCAATCCACACAGAACTTGTTGGCAAAACAAGGGCAGAGCTTCATATCCAAATCAGAGGTGGAACGTATATGATTACACCCTCAGAAGCAGTATCAAGTTGTGTCAAGTTTTATCATTGCCAAAGTGGAGAAGACAGTCTAATTTTACCTGTAACTTTACTAAGGATTTGTGGAGTCTTCGTATGGTACGAATGAGATGTTGCACACAGGCCAGCTCTCAGTTGTAACCTATTAATTTGAGACTCCACCTCTGATCAATCTCCCTTTAAGATGCTAAAAAATATTCCACACACAGTTTTTCATGGGTTATACAGTACTGCCTGCTCAGAGAAAGGCTTTGCTTTTACAAAAACTCACTGACTGAAGTGGACAATCAGACCTTCAAAACAAAAGTTTCAGAGAAAGGTTTAAGAATTAAGTGCCAGGAAAATTTATCTAAGTGTCACTCAGCTATTACCCTTTTCAGCACATCAATCTTGATCCATTCTTCTCTGATTTGTACCATCAAACCTAGACAAAACCCACAATGATGTAGCTTGTCTAAACCTGTTTATCTAGATAGCTGCTTTGTTCGCTCCATGGCAATTAAGAAAGGTCAAAGAAAGCTTCCCCCTTTATGAACAGGACTGACAATGTGGTAACAGTGGACAAAGAGAAAGCTGAGGAACTCAACTTTTTTTCCTCAGTCTTCACTGGCAACCTCTCTTCCCACAGCTCTTGAGTGGATAGACCGCAAGACAAAGAACAGGGAGCAAAGTCCTTCCCACTGTAAGAGAAGATCGGGTTTGTGATCACCTGAGTAATCTGAACATGCATAAGTCTATGGGACCTGACGAGATGCATCCTGCAGTCTTGAGAGAATTGGCTGATGTAGTTGCTGAGCCACTCTCCATGATATATGAAAAGTCATGGCAGTCAGGTGAAGTCCCCGGTGACTGGAAAAAGGAAAACACTTGCACCCATTTTCAAAAAGGGTAGAAATGAGGACCTTCAGAAGTACCAACTTGTCAGCTTAACTTCTGTATCTGTGAAGACAATGGAACAGATCCTCCTAGAAGCTATGCTAAGGCATATGGAGGTGATTTGAGACAACCAGCATGGCTTCACTGAAGGCAAGTCCTGCCTGACCAACTTAGTGGCTTTCTATGAAATGACTACCTCATTGGCCAAGGGAAGAGCTACAGATGTTACCTATCTAGCCTTCTGTAAGGCCTTTGACATGGTCGTCCACAACATCCCTCTCTAAATTGCAGAGGTATGGATTTGAAGAATGGACTATTCAGCAGATAAGGAATTGGTTGGATGGTTTCAGCCAGAAAGTAGTGGTGGACAGCTCAGTGTCTGCATGAGATCAGTGCTGAGTGGTGCCCCTCAGGGGTCTGTGCTGAGACCAGTACTGGTTAATATCTTAAACAATGACACAGACAGTGGGATCAAGTGCATCCTCACCAGGTTTGCAAACAACACCAAGTTGACATGACTGAGGGATGGGATGCTGCTGGCAGAAACACCTTACACTAGACCAGGTTGTTCAAACCCTATCCAACCTAGCCTTGAACACTGCCAGAACACCTCCTTGAACATTGCAGGCAGCCACAGCTTCTCTGGGCAACCTGTTTTAGTGTCTCACCACCCTCACAGTGGAGAATTTCTACCTAATTTCTAATATAAATCTGCCTCCTTTTAGCTTAAAAGTCATTCCCGTTGTCCTATTCCTGTAGGCCCATGTAAAATGTCTCTCTCCAGATTCTTAAAAGCACAGAATCACAGAATCATTCAGGTTGGAAAGGACCTTAAGATCATCTAGTTCCAACTCCCCTGACATGGGCAGGGGAACCTCACCCTAGACCATGTCACCCAAGGCTCTGTCCAACCTGGCCTTAAGCGCTGCCAGGGATGGAACATTTGCCACTTCTTTCTCAGCACCCTCACAGAAGACTCTCAGAACTTCAACAGCGAAGGTGTTGAAGTTCCCACCTTCCTAGCTAATGCTTGACAGTGTTTTACTCATTTGGCGCCACTCAAATGTATATGTTTCACATTTGACAGATCAAGATGACAAAAAAAAGGGGTTAAGCATTTTCAGGCACCACGATATTTAATGTGACTAAGGCTACAGTAGTCACTGCTCTTTGAATTAGCTCTTTATTTTAAAACTTGGTTTTCAATTTTAAGTCAATTTGCAGTTTTCCAGCTTCCACACCATGGCCATAAGGAACTGCATGAGGTGACACCTCTGCAGCAGCTTTCAACCTGAGTAATGCTTACATATCTTACCAACAATGGCCATTACTTTCAGTTATGGATTTCAAATAGTGAGATGAGGCACTGCCTGATTATCATTACACTAGACCGTTACGTGGGACAAGGGTTTTGTATCTAACTGAGTGTTTAGGGGAAATGAGTAGTGAGCTACCTCAAATGAAGTATTCCAGTCCAGAACAGAATGGCTTACCATTTAATATCCTTATTTGTGCATGAACATATGACCCCTGTCCAGTATCAGCATTGTGCCTGCTCAGGTAAGGGATGTCCTCTCACAGCCTTCTTTTACAGAGGCCTAGTTCTTCCCAAAAATCTCTTCCAGAGATTAATCCAGTTAGACCAGTCCTAAAAGAGCTGACAAAATCACAGGGTAGAATAAGAACACGTGTTTTTTTCCCTCTAAATTCAGCTTCCAGTTTTGCTTTAAATGAACACTCAAAGTTATGGGTAATTGAAATAAAAGACCGTTAGTCACCGTCATCATCTGTTCAACTAGTACTTTGAATTTTCAGTCATTATGCTAGCTAATCTAAACCTCTTGTGTAAGGCAGAACAACAAAAACATGCTTCACCTCAAAAGAGTAATTCTTTTCTCTAGTTACAAACAGGATGGCAAATTGAACCATTTGCATTTTTGCTCAGTTGTTAGTGAATACTTGCTGACCTCTTGACTTCTAGCCTGGAAAGACAATTTTAATAATTGCAGCATGTTTTCTGGGAATAGGGTGGTTAGTTTGCCTTTTCTATCCCCCCAGGAAGCATACAATCTTACTGTTAGTCTTGAAAACCACTCACAAAGGGACAAATTGGAGGCAGTTAGTTCCACCTTTGTCCTGACATTTTCTGCAAGTATTTTTCTGCCTAACAGCTTTCTGTTCCAAAGTAGATGTTCTCTCTTCCATCTCAGTGACCCTGCCACTTAAATTTGAAGGGTCATTTTTATTACTGTTAGATATTCTGACATTTACTGCAGTTCTTACAGTATTTTTCCCCTCCATTGCTGCCACTAATGATATTTACATTTCTGTGTCATTTATTGATGTAGTTTTTCCTTTCACTGTTGATGAACACAGCTACAACTAATTGCTATTCCCAAGCAACATAGTTTGTTTTCCAGTCCAATTTCAAACCCAACCTGAAATCTCAAAGATTATTCACATACAAGAGGAGGCGAAGGAAGGTCAGGGAGCAGGAATGGTGAGTTTCATGGCATTAGTTACCAACATAACCCTGCTCATAACACAACCTTTACAACATTTTAGCTATGTGGGACAGACTGGCTGAAGGTTAATCCGTTCCCTTCACCCAGAATTTAGCAGACGGGTAAAAAAGTAATTTTTCATTCTAATGTGAGGACACAAAAGCTCTGTCTGAATAAGACCAGATGGAAACGGGCAGCAAATTCTCACTCCAGAAAATACAAGTTGAGATGCTACAGTCATTTCTCACCCTGTCACAGTGACAAAAGTAGAAGTTAACTTGTGCTGAAAACTAACCGCAAGGTTTTGGTTTTTAAGTCTTTCAGCCAAGACAGGGGACATTGCTCCAGAGTCCAAATTATTCCTGTTTTAGCCCACTCAGGAACAGGTGAGAGGCTCAATGTGGATTTTATGGGACAAGTTTCTGAAGGACAAGTTTAAACAATGATCAGGGGCCATTACACTTACCTCAGTATGTGTACTTCTGCTCTCACCCTTACTTGTGCTTCAAACTAAGACAGCAGAGGTTATTGTTTGACACACCATTTATGAAGAAAGTGTCCTGCAAGGTAGGAGGTGTACCCATTCCAGACAGGATATTCTTCATCTTGCTCTCTGTAAGACATCTTCAAAATCTACAATAGAGAGGTGATTTGATCATGTTGTACTGTACAGAAAGATGGATAAAACACAGGCCTTTTAATGGCTGAAAGACAAGCTATCCAAATTTCAAATATAAGGAAAAGGAATCATGCTAGTGGGAGAATTTACAGAAACCATGGTTTCATTATTTAGTTCAGTGTACTTTTTTCTATTCTCTTAGTTCTTTTGTATGCTTTCTGGTATCACTTCTTTCTATCTCCCAGTAGCTTTGCCCAAGGTGAAAACAAATGCCCCTTTGCACGAGCACATTAAATGTTAAAGCAACCTGCCTGAGGATGTTGCTGCTTATAAGGTTCCTCCTGCCTTTTCACATTCCCGCACATTTAGATCCTTTCCTATAGTAATTCAGATGGTGGGGCTTACTAAGAATTAACACCTCAATGTGTATCAAAACACAGACGCTGAACGTTACTATCACAGCTGATTTATAGCAGTCCTCAGACATCAAGGCAAACCCATATAGGTACATCCCAGCAGCTAGGTTCATTGGAGGCTTTGGGAAGCAGATAACACTGGGAGAGGCGTTATCTCTAAGGTTCTCCTCCACGATGAAATTCAGCTGCACGACAATATCTCCTAAAGCCTTGTTCTCCACTTGCACCGAAGTCACAAGAGGAGAGTTTGGGGCAGGACGGCTCTCTGTCCGGAGGAGGATTTACCTCGCAAACCCCAACGCCACCAGGGCAGCAGCTTTGGGCGCGGGGGGCCGTGCAGAGGGCGCGCAGTCCCGGCTTTCCGAAGTGGGGTCCGGTGCCCTCGAGGGAAAGTCACCTGCGGGGGGTCCGCGGGGGGCTCCCAGAGCCAGTCGCCTCCGCCTGGGAGGAAAAGAAGGCGCCCGGGTGGCGGCAGCGAAGCCGCGGTGGCCATCAGGCGGGGGAATCCCCGAGCCCCCCGCTCCCAAAAGCACTATCCCCCGTGCACGTACTCACTGCTGCTGCGGGGGCTGGACGAGGAGGAGGAGGAGGAGGACGAAGGGCCGGTGTCCCTTGCGGCCGCTCGCTCTCCGCCCGCTGGGTCCGTCCCTTCAGTCCCCGCCCCTCCCCCCGCCGCGTTTTGGGGTTCGAGCCCCCACTCCTATGCTCGCGCGCGTTCCCGCAGTTCCGCGTGGGAGGACGCGGCGGAGCTGCTGGAGGGGGAGCGCTCCCGCCTCACCGGAGCGGTCGGCAGAGCAGAGCAGAGCGGGGCTCAGGGCGGAGCGGGGCGCTGAGCAGAGCAGAGCGGGGCTCAGGGCGGAGCGGGGCGCAGCGGACTGCAGGAGCACGACGAGCGCCCGGCCGGAGCTGGACCCTGCTCCAGCGCTTCCCGAAACCCGCCGCGCCCTCCCGGTGCAGCGGTGCCAGCCGTCGGGGTTCTCCACTCTTCACTGCCGGAGAAACTTCAGCCATTTGCCGGGCAGTGCCCATCCTCTGCCCTGAGCGGCAGCCTCGGTGAAGGGAAGTGGTCATTTGCAAGCCATCAGGATGGCGAGGACCATGAGACCCGACAACATTAACCCCCGGACCGGGATGGTGGTGGCTCTGGTCAGCGTCTTCCTGGTGTTCGGTTTCATGTTCACCGTGTCCGGCATGAAGGGGGAGACTTTGGGGGACATCCCGCTGTTGGCCATTGGGCCAGCTATCTGCCTGCCAGGCATCGCTGCTATTGCTCTCACCAAAAAGACGGACGGCTGCACCAAATGGCCCAAGAAAAACAAGTGTTCATGCTACAAGCAAGTTAGGGACCGGGATGTCTTGAGGCTGCTGAGAACCCCCTCAGACCTGGAGTCGGGCAGGATGAAATGCAAGAGGCTGTCGAAGAAGGCATATCAGAAGAACAGAAGAGTACTGCGGGGCAAGGACTCTGTGTCCGTCTGCACCACCACCACTGCCGCCATGGGAGAGTGCAGGAGCTTCAACAGAAAGGTGGAGCAGGAGGAGATGCTGAGCTACCTGGAGATGCCAGGGAATGTGCTAGTGAGAGATGGCGCAGTATACAGTGCCTTGGAAAAGGAGAGCTCTTCTCCCACCAGGGACAGCACTGCTGGCCCTGACATTGAAGACAACATTTTTGTTGCTCCTAAAGACAGTATCATAGTCTGCTCTTACAAGGAAAACAGCCCTTATGATAAATACTGTTGTTACGTAAACCCTACTGAAGTCAACTCAGACCAAGAGACAATAGTCTGAAAGATGCATACTTTATATATATATATATATATATGTATACAAAACCAACAACTTCAACTTCTTGATAGGGGATAATATAGCTTACAGGACTGCATGGGACAATCCTGATACTATTACAGTTTAACATGATATGTGACTGATACTCAAACCTTGTGTGCCTGAAATGCTCTTTCTGTAAGTAAACAAGCATGTTTAAAGGTTAAAGAATACATTTTTTCATTTTGGGAAAAGGAAATTACATTTTATTTTCTCCCTTCCCCTCCCTTTTGTTTTCCTTTTGCCTGTTATACCCAAGCCCATAGACACACTAGTATGAAGGCAGCAGTGGCCATCAGCTGAGATCAAGACCTGAGTCTAAATTCTGGAGCTGTCTGTAGGGAAGAATGTGGTGCTTTATGGCTGAATGGGTCTCAGCAATAGTGTCACTTTACTTTGTGATGGATTGAGAGATGTCAGCATGCACTCCCAACAGCTGACTGATGTTAAGGAGTGTAGAAAGGATTTGTCTCCCTTCTTCCTGGCAAGATTTTATTTTCTTCTGCTTCAATGAATTGATGTGATGACCCTTTGTAGGCTCTTCTGAAAGTCTCCTAGCAGCCAGATAGGCTCCAGGGAGTTTTCAAAGGCTAATCCATCATAAATAGCCTGCAAGGTACAGGTTTTAGCTTCATTCCCCACTGGTATTGAGTTCTCTGAAATGTTTCTAGCAGTTCTGGATTTCATAGTTGTACTTGACGAGGAGATTACAACATGATCAAGACATAGTTCTTGCAGAGACCAGGAGCAGATGCCGGTGGATGCAGGTTTTAAAAATATACCTCAGTACCTCTAAAGTCATTTAGAGGGTGGATGTTTATCTGTTGTGCTCAGAGCTGAGTCTGGCTCTCAGAAAAAAATGTCTCTTTTATATGCCTTTTTAAAAACGACAGATCTTTCTCTATGGGTGATGAATGGTTACAGTTCACTCAGGGGTCTCAGAGCCATACTTTTGCTGGTGGGAGGCAACAGTGGACCTGGATGACAGATGTTTTTGTTCACAGCTTATGGATACAAGCAAGAGAAGTATGAAGTGAGTAGTGAGGATTAACCATTCAAAATATGAACCTGTAGCTTACATACAGAAAAAAAACCCAAATCCTGGATATTCAGTCGAACAGTAAATTACATGTTTTTATACATGATGTTTATAAATATCTTACCTAGCCTCTACTACGTAGGTAACAGGGATGTGGTAGAGTACAGTGTCGATGTTAAGCAGCTACTCTAAGGGTTAAACTCTTAGGGTAATGGTTACTAAAGCATAGAGTAACTTGCTAGCATGTCACAGAGTCCCAGTTCTTATAACTAAACCCTCGTAACTCCAGAATGTTCCTCTGAGATGGGAGTCATAATAACTGTTCTTACTTACCTGGCTTTTTGTCAACCATAATTTGCATCAGGCAGGCGTATTGAATTACCAGGGCAGGAAAGAAGAAAAACTGTCTCTTTTGTGGCAACCTGAGTTGTTCTGTAGGAGTGTGGTAAGGATTTTTCCACTAAAATGAACTATTCCAAGCTGCCCATGGAATCTTTTGGAGAGTGAATGAAAACCATATGCATTCACCAGTGTGCTTGTTTATTTGGAAACTTAAGTCAAATAATGACAAAGAATCAGTTTCCAAAGACACTTCCAGAAAGATGACTTTTCACATAAGTCAGTTTGGTTTCTTTCGGACCAAACAAGATGTTAACACTTTGGCGAGGCTTTGGTGTGGCATCAGGGTGCTGGTAGGAAAAACTGAAAAAATACTCACTGGTCTGAGTCAAGGGAAGCCTCTCAGTAAGTGGCTGCAGTGCTTTGGGAATACATAAACACTACATTCTGTACAGCCCAAGTTTCATCCACTGAGCAAAGGAGTTACCCAAAAACAGACCCTCTCCCTGACGTGTTCACTCTACTTCCCACTACCACATAAAAGCACTCTATTGTTATCTGGCAGGTTGTCTCCTGCAGGCTTAGTCTCTGCAGGACCCTATTCTGCAATGTACAGAGCAGCTTTTTGATGGCACTGGGAAGTCTTACTTCATGACCTCTGAAGTCAACAGCTGAAATACTGCTGATGAACATGGTGGGGATCAGGGTCTTTCATCACTTTCTTTCCAAGAGAAGCAGGTGAAGGTCTCAGCATGTGCCAAGGGGTGCTCAGAATCCCTGAAGATCAGACACTCCATAAGAAAACAGAGTACCAGGTAGCTGTATTACTGCCTTTGCTGAGGTTGTGAGCAATCGCTCTCCTTGCATCAGAGAGCAAAGCGTCAGCCCTCTGGGTACCTAGATTTGTACAGTTCTGCAAATATACATAGGAAGAGGTCAAGTTTTTTCCATTTTGTCTGGGATTGGATGTTCTCTGTCAAGAGTTATATGGGGTTTTACAAGGCAAGGCAGCAAACTCCAGTGACAAATGGAAAGGTGAATATATAACTTGAAATACAGCCACTGAACAATCTGAGTCATGTGCTTCGTTCCGTTCTTAGTATGAAAAAAAGAGAATGTGTTAAAGCAAAGTTTAATAAGAGTGAAAAATTCTCACAATATAGAAAGAGATATAAAAAACGTATGTTCAAAATATGATATTTACAGGCAATGTCCTTCCTCCATTTAGTTAGCTGGGTAAGATTTCATAACAAAATGTCAGTTTAAGTGATATTTCTAGGCTAATCCATCATAATGCACTGAAGTTTTTCACTGAACATCTGTGAAGTTGAAGTTCAATATATTTGTACTGTCTCTGAAATCTCTTCCTCTATTTTTTCTTTCTTTTTTTCCTAGTTAAGCTGAAATAGAAATTGGCCATTAAAACAGCCATTTTTTTAAAAAAAAAAAAAAAAAAGAAAGAAAAAAAAAAGATTTGGCCATTTAAAATTAAAGGGTTTTTTGTGTGTGGTTTATTTTGGAAATAAAGTGAGCACCAGCATCTTCAACTTTTTAGGCAGATACCATGCCCAAGCTAGAGAATTACTGGGGCTTTATTTCCATTCAGCTCATACGGTTTCTTCTGATGGCCACTAGAACCTGTGCGACCAGTGCTGATCTTGACACATATAGGCATAATCACATTGCTTTTCAGAGGCATCTTCTAGTCCCAGGTTAGAATCTGGCTTCAGGACACCATAGCCTGGGGTGTGATTCCAAGCAGTGACCTGAACTGAGAGCTTCTTTCTGTCCTTGGTACATCTCTGGGGCAAAATCACACTTCTCAATGGTATTCCCTAAACAGTTTGTGCAGTTGTAATGGAGCAGTTTGTGGTCTCATTGAAGTCAATTGCCACATGCTGCTTGGTCCTACAGTGTGAGTGGCAGGGCATGTCAGCATTTGAAGAAAAACAGTAATTTGAACATTCAGAGAAGGTTCCTAAGATACATAAAACTCATTTTTAGGGTAGCATTTTTCATAGTGTTACACTGGAGAAAAAATGTAATACACAGATTAGCTGTACATAGGGCAATTTTTGTGTTGCTTTAATTTCTGTTGTCATAAATACCATTTTTATGGCCATACACACTGCTCATTGCACAGCTTTTAATAGAAAGTTTGGAGTTTTGAACTGTGTTCAATTTTTTTCTCCTGGAGCACTAAATAATAGCTGGTCCTTTCTGCCTGGATCCAAAGGATTGGAAGGTGAGTGTGCACTGGATGTGTGTCCCTTGAGACCAATATTATGTTCTTGATCTGTGTTCTGCAGAAATTGAAGTGTTCTTCACAGGCAGAGGCTCCCCATCCAATCCAATCTCTCCACAGTTCTGGCCCCAGTTACTATTTATTATGTTGTAATTAGCAGAGTAACAGCCACAATGACCCCCTCTCAGCATTTCTCCTGGTACATACCAGACTATTTGCAGAGTGAGCTCCTGCTTTTGACCAGGGTGGTAGGATATGAAGCTGCAGGCATCATCCTTCCCAAATAAGCTGTTATATTGAGGCATCCAACTAAATTGCCAGTTCTTGCAGCACAGGCATGGGATTGTGCATCTCTCTGTAATACCTTTCATGCCAAAGGTGCTACAAAGGTGGATAAGAGAGGAGTGACTGTCAGGCCTCAAAGGCACTTCCAGCCTGATTTTCATGAACATTTAGGGACCGATCTGCTTATATGCAGAGCACAGCCTGTACTCAGAAACTTTAATCTTAACACATTGCCAGTAAAACCATATTGTTAGAGAATGGCTCTGACACGGGGGATTTTCTGAGTCTTGACAAGTTTCTGTGAAAGTTGTTAATATCAATAATATTAAAACTTTTAGAGCAGTTTCCTAATATGTAGACTGGAAGAGTTTTCTTGACAGATTCTTAAGACAGAGCATGAGGCGTCAGCTGCAAAGCAGCTCATGCTGAGCCCATTTCTACTCTGCAGCCAGACTGAACATGCAGTCCCTACTAGCATGACTGTTGGCAGGTTTGTTACTTCTCTGGTACTAAGGGCCCGTGGGAAAAGTAGAATTCACTTTTAGTGCTCTCTGGCAAACTTTCATCAATAAGCATTACCTTTAATTTATCAGTCCTCTCAGTGAAGGAATTCCAGACCCTGTATGTCTTTACCAGGCAAGGAAATCCCGCTATTGTGCTGTTTTAAATCATGGTTCATCTTCTGTTTAGAATAGTTGCATGGATTAGCTCTGACTATGCTATTGTCAAATGCACACAGAAATGTTCATGCTTAATGTTTTTTACTTACAAACACTACACCATGCATAGGTGCATATACATCACACATTTGTTTGCAAAAGCAGGTCACAGAATGCACAAGCATAGAATATATTCATTTGAGATCTGTTTAGATGACCCCTCTGTCTTTCCAATACCTCACTCAAATTTTCCATCCTTTAGAAGAATTTCTCTAAGAAAAACTCCATAGTGGCTCTTTAATGAGTTAAAATTCTTCCAAGAGGATACACAGTTTAATGTTCCAGGACTGTGTTTCATTTTAATAGCATCATTTAGACTCGTGCATGCTCATTGGAAGGTTTCAGTCACTATGGTTCCCAATAAATTCTACAAAAGCCACTCCCTCACATTTCAAACTGACTGGTTTTCATCTCAGCATCAAAAAGTGCATTTAAGCAGATTTTGAATTAGGAGGTGAGAGAATTTTCCCCTGTTTTCTTTGGTGAGAACATTGGATTGCGTATGATTTTATATTTGAATTCCAATTTAGAATGTAGTAATGTACAGTCCAATGTTTTGCACTGACTGGTGTGAAGTAGGGGAAAATTCTGACAGGAATTAGGAGGAAAGATAACTCATTAGCTGAAAAGCAGATGGTAGTCAGATGGAAAATAATCAGAATAATCTTGCATAGCCTAGTCTTTTTACTGGTCCACTAGGACAGCCTGCCATGACACCGCACGTGCGGTAAGCTCTTAAGAAATCAAAGGCTCTTACTATTGAGGTCAATTCAGACGGAAGGTCTATTAATAACTTTTAGGGGTCTGAGTGTGGTGGGAGAGACAGATGTTTTACATGCTAGGGAACCTCATACCAACCTCTTCACATACCGATCTTCACGAGACCCTGCATCTTCTGACTGCACAGTCGCGCTCAACACTCATAATATGCCCTTGCACTGTTTGCAAAGAACACTTGATTTTTATTTTTTTTAATAAATTAAACATTTTTTTTCCTGATTTGACTGTTTAACTGCAGAAAGAAATATATAACTTTTCTGTTTACACAAAAAAGAACCACTGAACTGGATACCCTCTGCGCATATTGATACCAAGGTAAATAAAAGATGTTTGCTATCTATCAGGGGATAAAGACTAACTTTTTGGTGGCAAAACCCAGTCTTTTTAAAGTGCCAATGGTCTGAATAAAATCTAGGAACTTTTACACTTGGAAATACATTAACCATTTTTTTTACTTGTTGGTATTTTTTTAAATATTGTGGTTGTCAGTCTATTCCTCAACATTCAAACTGAAACAATATAGTGAAAGTTTATTGATCTAATTAAAGACTTTCTTGAGTCAGTTTTTGCGTTGCGTCATTTATTTAATGTGCCTGTCTGCATCTTTACCTGTATGCAGATTGAGCAGCAATAAACAATAATCAAGGTACAAAATCTTTTCATAAAATCACTAATCATTAATACAGTATTAGTATCCTCTTCATTACTTTGCATGACTGCAAGCAATAAATGGTGACTGAGGGAAGAACTGAGTTGATCTATAAAGTACATACCACCTTCAGCTCTTTAGCTCTGTTATTACAATTGCTTTCCTATTTTCTGGTAGGGATACAATTTCAAAGGAAAGGAGTAACACATCAAATATGTATCTGTATAAAGTGCCATTTTAGAAAACAACACTTGCTAGATTAGCTGACCAGCTCCACGTCTGGGATGTGAACCTCTGGATTTTGAGCACCCCACAGATGAACACTGTGCTGGCTACCATACCTCAGCTTTACAAGCCAGTAAATGCTTTCCTGCAGTGCCAAGGTTATCAGGACTTTATTCAGCAGCTACGGTGTTAGCCACAGTAAGCTTCCATGCTATACTTCCCGAGCAGTTACAGATACCAGAGCTATAACAGGACCCTCTGGAGATCTGAGTTTGCAGTAACATCAGTCACAAGTGCCACCCCACACAAGGATATAGATTTACAGTGGTGAAATAGGACAGCGTTTTGTTTTGCAGGTGCTCTTGTATAAAGACCACCTGGTCTTGTATATGAAGTTGCCTGGGGAGCACCACTGTGTTCCCTTGGTGATGCTTGCAGAGTACAAACCTGAGGCGGTGGTTGTCAACAACTTCATGTCCTTATACTTTATATTGATTTGCATTAACCTCTCCTTATACAGTTTTATTTATAGCCACACATATTTTACTCATATAAGAATATCTAACTCTCTCAAATATATATACATTCTATAGATACATTATTATACATAAGTATGCCTGTGTGGTCACACCACTATATGAAAAAATTATCTCTGCAGCTATGCCACCCCAGGAGGTAAAAGCAAAACACATCTCACAAGTTTCATGCTGCAACCACCTTGGCTGAATTTGCTGTGTCACACAATCGCTAATGATTGCTCCATTGTTCCTAACTTCGTAAAAATCTGTGCAACCAAATAAGTGTTCCTGAAATTTGCCTATTGCTTTGGTAGTTGACAATGACATTTGGCTGTAGTTGCTGACTACATCTAACAAAATGCCTGAGATGATACATCTTAAATACTTGCCCGTTAAATGAGGACACTTCTGTTTGCATCTATAGGGTTCATTAACCAGTACTTCTGTCTTCTGGAGGAAGAACAGTCATATCATCACAGTTATCAGACAAACTGATATTCGTAAGGACTTCTGCTTGAAATCTCGTGAAAGATATCACAGATTCAACAGTCATTAAAAAGGACCTATTTCTTGTTCTGTAGATGTTCTGTTTGAGAAGAGGATCTAGGTGTAAAAAGAAAGCAGAGGCAGGCTGACACTGGTGTTCCTCAGGATGTACCTGTTGTGTAGATAACCACCAGACTGTAAGCCTCTTGCAGTAAGTAAATCTCTATTACCTTCAACAGAATTTGAATACTGCCCAAGGACATGTCAGTGATGAAAGCTGTTAATCAAATAAGCTTGCTAATGGTCACTCATCACTCATTTCTATCTAGATGACTTTAAACTCAGAAGACATCAGTTTTAAAGCATTTCATTCTAAAACTGTCCTTGATTCAGCAGTGGCAGTCATTTTGCTCCTTCTTAGTAGCTGGTGCAGTGCTGTGGTTTTGACTTTCGGCCTGGGAACAGTGCTGATAACACCAATGTTTTCAGTTACTGCTCGGATGTTTAGTCTGACCAAGGACTTTCTGAGCCTCATGCTCTGTCAAGGAGGAGGGGAAGCCGGGGGGAGCAGAGACAGGGCACCTGACCCAAACAAACCAAAGTGGTATACCATACCACAGCACGTCATGCCCACTCTATAAACTGGGGGGAGTTACCCAGAAGGGTGAGATCACTGCTCGGTTGGGCTGAGTATCAGCCAATGCATAGTGAGCAGTTGTGTTCTCTTCCCTTGTTATTTCCCTTATCATTATTATTATTATTGGCGGTAGCAGCAGTGGTCCCTGGGTTGTTCTTAACTCGTGGGAGTTACATTCTTTTGATTATCCTCCCTATCCCTCTGGGAGCTGGGGAGGAGGGGGGCAGGGAGCTAATGAACTGAGTGGCAGATTTATGGCTGGGCTTAGACCATGACAGTTCTTTTTGGCACCCAACATGGGGCACGAAGGATTGAGACAGAGACGGGATTAACAGTCACTCATCACAATGCTGATTTATTGGCTTTCAAAGTTGTTGCTCTTGATCTCACAGTTTCAGCATGTTGTACCTTATTTACTGTCTGTATTTGCCATGTTAGTGCTTATCAGATGGGGGGTTTGGGCTAAGGTTCTTGTTTCATTGTACTTTATGGTGATGACTTGTAATACGGGTGGGCTCCGGCAGCAGGGCGGGATGTATGTGGCCATGGACTTGTACCTGGCTGTCCCACTGCTCTTCACTGTCCTAGCCCTCCTCCTCACCTCTGTCATCATGAGGCTGTGGGGAGCTGAGGGGGAGCGGCCCCGGGGACCAGGAGGCCGGGAAGGAGGCTGATGCCAAGCAGCAGGAGGAGGTGGTGGAGGGCACTAGCCTTGTGGCCCATCTCAGCCCTGCGTCAGCTGAGAGCCCCCTCCAGCAGCTGCCCACTGAGTCCCAAAAGCCCGAGCCCCAGGAGGATGCAGGAGACCACGCAGCGCTTCCCAGTATGGCAGAGGAGGAAGATCCGGGCTCAGACAAAGGGCAGCTGGTGGTGAGAGAGCCAGCAAGCACAGCAGCTACACCAGCCCCAGTGACAAGCACAGCAGCTACACCAGCCC
>JANRGW010035940.1:38643-63730 GCA_024733675.1 Psilopsiagon aymara
AGTGCTTTGGAAGCATTGGAGATGGAAGGCAGCTGGATGGAGTCCCCAACAAAAAGCTGCAGAAACTGCTGAAGGGGGGGAATGAATTACTTTGAGCCTGGTGGGCCCATGATACTTCAGGCCATCAGGGCAGAGATACAACATACAGATGGACTGATGATCGAGGGGTGGACTTAGCAATGGACATTCTTGCCCAGGTTATTCAGGGGTGTGAACACTGTACACAGCCTCTCCTGCTCTGAAAGACTGTTGCAAAAGGTGGAGCCCGATATCATGGACTGGATGGACTCAGCAGCTTTACAGAAATGGGTCCATGCAGTAAGGAATGATTACTCTCGCTCTATGTGTGTGTGTGTATGTGTATATGTATATGTATATAAGAGTGATGGTATATTGAAAATGTGGGATCTGAGCATGACGTGAACGGTATGGAATAAGGGGTGGAATGTCATGGGTTCAGCAGTAGTAGTCATTTTTCTCCTCCTTAGTAGCTGCTGCAGCACTGTGTTTTTGACTTTTGGCCTGGGAACAGCGCTGATAACACCAGTGTTTTTAGTTACGGCTTAGTATGTTTGGTTTGAGCAAGAACTTTCTGAGCCTCATACTCTGCCAGGGAGGAGGGGAAGCCGGGAGGAAGCAGAAACAGGACACCTGACCCAAACTGGCCAAAGAGGTATTCCATACCACAGCACGTCATGCCCAAGATGTAAAAACTGGGGTCAGGGACCCAGAGGAATGAGTTCACTGCTTGGATTGGGCTGGGTATCAGTCAGTGGGTGGTGAGCGGTTGTATTCTCTTCCCTTGTTGTTTCCCTTATCATTATTATTATTGGTGGTAGCAGCAGTGGTTTGTGTTATACCTTGGTTACTGGGCTGTTCTTATCTCAACCCATGGGAATTACATTCTTTCGATTCTCCTTCCCATCCCTTTGGGAGCAGTGGGGAGGAAAGCGGGGAGAGCTAACGAACTGTGTGGCTGATTTAAGGCTGGGCTTAAACCACGACAAGAACCAACACTAAAATAAAGCAAAAGAGTTAAAACTGAAGCACTGCTACAGATGAACATATAGCAAAGCACATGCTTTTACATTTACGTTTCACAAAAGACCCTACGACACACACCTTTCTAATAAAAATGGAAAAATACTAACTCATTTAAAGAATAATGTAAACCATAATATACATCATGCAGTACTATAATAGAGCAGAGAGTTTTATCATATCTGGGCAGCATTTGGATAAAGGAAATGGTTGTATTAGAGGACATCTCTGGGCTCTGGATAACTGAAAGGTTTATTTTGCTAAGATTACAAATAACATAACTGTACTGTAGATGTACTGCACCATATATTAATATGAAATTCAAAAATAGAGAAAAGAATCTTTTAAGTTTAGAAAACAACGTGAAACCATTTAAAATTTCAATTTTAAAACATTTGACTGACTTTATGTTGAGATCTAATGTTAGAAGGTACAGCTATGTGTAAATCTCTTCCTGAGATTCTGGTCCCATTCAAGTGACAGTATTCCCACAGACTTCTTTCTTAGACAGAATTTCACTCAAAATGTTCTATATTTTTTCTGTGGATTTAAAATAAGCTTTCCGTAATTCAGAAGGATTTAGCTTTCTAGTTCTATTAATTATCTCTGAAAAACCTAATGTTATCACAGCACAAGCTGAAGAAGGACTGTAATTTGATTCTCCTATTACTATCACACAGCACATACTCAGCATTAAAAAGTATGCTACCTACATGGGAACACGGAGAACTAGTCAGCTGCTGGTTTAAGCTACATGAATTTATACCAGAAAAACTGCATCTACTGTGGTTTTGTACTTGCACTTAGGATCAGGGACAGGATGAAGGGTAAGGGAGCAGAATAAGGAGCAGTGAATGCTGCTTTGTCTCTCTTAGTCCTTCCTTTATACCTCCTCCCATTAGCTTTGACCAGTTCTGCTCACAATATAATGGAATTGCTATGACTTTTGCTATAATTTCTTGCTGTATTTCACATATCTAATTCTGTCAGACTGTTGGTTAATCAGGTCAGCTGAAACTGGTTGAACTCCTCAAAACACATTAGCCTTGAAAGGTAATCTGTTATGATAAATAAATCCCTAAAAAGTATAAACAGGGTCCATTGTACACATACTTTGTCTTTAAAGAAAGTCAACACCAGCAGTGCTTACAGAACCATGCTTATCAACAGATTACTCAACTTGTAGTGAGAGGGCTCTTTTTACAGGAAATGCTCAGGAATGACCTTTCCTAAACTGTATCCTAAATTACACAGTGACTCAAAGGGCTGCCTGATTTCACAGTCAGTCTGTCAGACAGACAGACAGCAATAGCACATTCACCACTGCTTCAGTCGAAAGCAACTTATTAATATACATAAACATTAAGACAGTTTTTCAGAGAAATCCCAGAGCAAAGACAAGAGCATCTGTAAAGTACTCTCTGCTGTTTAACAATATGTAATGTCTTTCTTTTCTCTCCCAAGGTTTTCAGATCCTTGTACCAAGATGGCAAGTATTACTAAGTGTTGACTCTATGGAAATACCCGACTTTCTTCTTAGTTGTTCTTTCCATGCTCCAGGCAATGGACATGAAACAGAAACAGGAGCACAAATTTCCGTTTCAATTTGTATCTACTATGACTGCATTGCTTCATCTTCCTCTTCCAATAGGCCTTGCTTTCTAACACAATACAAGTCTCATTTTTCTCATTCACAGCACAAAACCAATCACAACCACAAAGTTTCTCATACCACTAAATAGCAATACACTGTTTCCTTCTTTCCTGTCAGAGCAGTTTACAGGATGGAATGTCCAGACAGCTAGTTTTGAAGTGATGCAGGTTTGCTGTTACCCAGCAAAACCAAACCAACAAGTAACACTAGGAGCTACTTTCTGCCCTAGCAACTGGTGAACCATTCTTATGTATCATTCCTTAAGATAAGTTTTTCCTTTTTTTAATTTTTCCTGCCATTGGTGGGAAAAAGATACCTGTGAATAAAGTCTGAGCTAATACACCCACAAGGCCAAAGGGGCATGCTATCCTTACTTTCTAAAAAAATGACCTAATAGACTGAAAGCAGGATGGATGCTGGAGTTAGTGAGTGGCTAGTAAGCAGGACTTGAGAGAGGATCACTGGGAAGGACACCTGGTATCAAACTAAATGAAGCTCTGTTGGGGTTCTGATGAGTCACAGAAGAGCTGGTGACTGCCTTCTGGGTGGCAGAGGCTTTCTTACCTTCCAGCCAGTAGGTTACCATGTCTCCTTTCCCCTAAGGAAGAAAATAAGCCATGGGTTTATAATATTGCCCATCATCTATGTTATAATCTTATTACAATTCACATAATGTCCACAAATAGGCTGATGTGCCTATTAGCCATTTTACATGCAGGAAAACTGAGACATGAAACTTAGGTAAAAGCCAGTATCAGAATTACCAACTAAAACAGTTCTTTGAAGTCCCGTACAAAACTGGGTCCAGAAGTATGTTCATTCTCTTATGGAACTGTTAGGATCATTTCAAACAGTTACGACAAAGTGACTTGCCACACAGTAGTTCCAAGTTTGGCTATGTTCTTAACCTCTGAATTATCAGGGCTGTCCCATGAAAAAAGGCAATGGAATTAGTCCTGATATAAAACTTGGGCCTGTTCTCTTCAGAGATAAGAAATTGTCTAACCCAGGGGCTCTGAGACATAGAGGACAGCACGGGTTAAGATTCAGGGACTCCAAAGTACTTTCACACTCTCCTCTCTGCAAAGCTGAATATAAATGTTGCATACACACCTTGACTTGTAAATTTCCACGACATACCAACACATACTCTCCAATCTGCTGCAACAGCTGGTATGCACTTGAACTGCACTGTATTTTAAGAGCTGGAAAGAGAGACAGTTGTATTATTGCAACAATTTAAAAATCTGAGGCAGGCCTAGCGCCCTCTGTGTGCCAAAATCTTCAAGACTCATTAACGAGCTCCCCCTTGCTTTTGTTCTGCGTTTGCTGTCTTTACTGTTATTTGAAATGTTTGCACACAAGTTTTGGTATCCTGGCCTATTTGTGAGAGCATCTCAGGACAAATACACAGCTGTCAACAAACGCTATTCTTTACATCCTGCATCTAATATTATTTGTCTATTTTTCACAGCTGCCTGGCTGGAGTTACTGACGAGCACCCTTTTCATCTTGCAAAGAAAACCATATGTAACCACTTGGGGTTTTTTTTGCCTTTAACATTCTGTGACACAGAGGAAATCATTATGTCTCTTTCTTTTAAATATAACACAGATGATAGTAGGACTGCCTATCAGTCTTACTGATTATTCATATATCAGAAAACGATGGATTTGTAATATCCATTTTTTTGTTGTTGTTTAAATTTTTTTCATTGGAAGTCTCAAAACACTCTCTGAGACCAGGAAATACAAGTTTCGATATAGCCGCATACATAGCTCTGAAATATTCTTTCCAGTAGATATGTGATCTTTCAACTGGTCTTGCTGCTTGGGAACAAGACACTAACACTCAGATTCCAGCTGGCAGCAATTTTAACTTACATTGCTAGCAATTATTTATTTTAAAGTTACCATCTTACAGTTAAAACACGTTAATGCAATTTGAGATCCTCAGATGTGCATGGCTAGAGAAAGAAGGAGAAAAAACTCTGCCTTTATACTTATGTTTATAGTGTTGATGCGCCATATGAGAAATAGATTGGCATATAGAACAAAAGATGAAATATGGAGAATGGTGGTAGCAGATTTTGAATGCAATAGTTTAAAACCAGTTCAGATAAGATGGTACAAGGGCTTTGACAGGAGGAGGAGGAGATGGCTAAAGATGAAGCTTGCTAACTGAACATGGAGGTCTGTTATCTCCTAGGAAGAAGTGAAATCTCCATGATTCAATCTCTAGAGATTTCTGTCTAATCACTTTGCTGGAGGACACATTTAGGATCCACTATACTGATTGATGACAGACACAGCTCCCATGATGTCCTACTGTCTCTTATGTTCTCCATTAAAGGAAATAATCAGTGAAAAGAGGAGTCACAAAAAATAAAAATATTAATATAAAATAAAAATATTAATAAATTCATCTGGATTCCAGGGAGGAACAGAAACAGTGAACAGACCCATTTACCTCTCATTTTATGTGATGCTAGCTTTCTTTTTTTGAAAACTTCAGGAACATGAAAATCCCTTTTTGAGACTCAGGGAATGAGGGGATCATGTTACAAAGCTGTAGAGAATATCACTGGCATAATTTGCTAATAGGCAGACTGGACCAGAAATCAACACTCTCCTTAGAGGATTTGCAGCCATTTAAACAGCACAGGAACCAAACCTCAGAATAACATTTTTGCAGAACCCATTTAGGAATAGTCCAAACCACACCTGCAGTTTGCTCCTTGTTACCTTCACTGGTAGATTCCATCCTGGAAGCTGTGTTCACAGTATCTCCAAATAAACAATACCGTGGCATTTTGGTCCCAACAACTCCGGCTACAACTGCCCCTGTTAATGAAAAAAAAAAAAAAAAAAAAGAAAGCAAGACATTTGTGGCTATAGTCACATAATCAGTCATAAAGTGTCATGGCTGCATCCCACATCATTACCTTATATGTCATTCATTAACAAGATAAAAACTGAGTGTCAGAATTGTCTTCTATGAGTTATACCTCTGACTTTAGGAAGATTCCACAGCCATGGGGGAAACTGCAAAAGGGCCTCAAAAGAGGATGGTGGAGAAAGTGATGATGGAATGTAGGTAGTGTGGATGAATTAAGCAACCCGCAGATCCATGTTTCAACATGACAATAGGGTATTTTGAGGGGCAGTGAGACAAGAATGCTGCCAATAGCAGCTATGTACACAATGATTACTAATCACATAGAAGACCAAGAACAGGAGGTATCCTGCTGATGATAATGGCAGAAAATGAGCATTTTGATTCCTTCATGTCAGTCACAGGGACTTTAAGATGTAGAAGAAATGATCTCCTGCTGAGATAATGCAAGCCACTTAATTTGCAGATGTTGTGCAGCACACACCCACCTCTGTCTATCAAGGATTTCCAAACACACATCAGCTTAGATCAGGGAGCTGAAAGTCTGAGAATGAAGGATAGATCAAAAAGCCAAGAATCAACTCATAGTTCTGAGAGGAGAACAGTTGAAAAGGACAAGTAACAGACACAGAATGGAAATCCTCACTGAAATCAGCAAAGGCACTGGGGCCATGTAAGTTTCCAATGTATATTTTGTGTTGTATTCCCAACATAAGAGTTACCCAGTAATTTATTCTGTTGGAATAAATTCTGTTGGAGTAAATTACTATGAGGAGTTCCATCCCATGCCAAGAAACGAACTTAATTTTTAATTTAGAGGAAATGCCACTCCAGAAACATTTGTTAAACCAGAGAAGGACTCTTCCAGCCCTCTCAACATACCTGAATGGATTCCTGCTCTTATCTTTAGGATGGTGTTGGGCTTGTGTGGAATCTTGAAAGTCTTGCAGGCATCCAGAAGGTCTAAAGCCATGCTTGCGATCTCCCCAGCATGAAGGATCCCATTCTGTTTGGGTACTCCTGATGCCACCATATCTTAACACAACAATGCAACTGTGTTAATGTTTGGCATTACACACAGATTTACCAAAGGATGCTGCCTAAGTTAGACATAAATAAAGCCCTTTTCCCTTATATTCTGTGGCAGTGTTTTGCTTGCTGAGCAGAAAAAGCCAAAAACAAACGAAGGACAGGGCAACAGCTCACGTGTGTAATTATTTATGACGAATGCCTTAGGGAACTGGGCTGTTTAGTCTGGAGAAGAGAAGGCTCAGCAGGGACCTTACCACTTTCTACAACTACCTGAAAGGAAGATGAAGGTGGCTGGCCTCTTCTCCTATGTAACAAGTGATAGGACAAGAAGTAATGGCCTCAAGCTGTGCCAGGGGATGTTTAGGCTGGACTGTAGGAAAAGTGTCTTCACCAAAAGAGTGCTCAGAGATCGAAACAGGCTTTCCAGGGAAGTGGTGGCATAACTCTCTCTGGAAATGTTCAAATCTGTCTAGAGGAGGCCCTCAGTGACATGGTTTAGTGGTGGACTTGGCAGTCCTGGGGTGAGGATTGAACTTGCTCTTAAAGGTCTTTTCCAACCTAGCAGATTCTGTGGTTCTGTGATTCTACACTAGCTTTACAATGTTGGATTTCCTTCTTAATTAAGGAACTTACATAAGATTTATTCCCTTCTATCCTTTCTTCCTCCCTCCCTTCACTGAGGATGCTTGAAATGGGACAGGTAGTGGGAAGTGACTGTTCAACACCTCTTGTCTTTGGAGAGATATTATAAAGAGAGACAATGATTCCCACTAGGCATTTTCCTATGCTTCCTTCACTGACTCTTACTGTGTAGTACAAGAAACAGGTATCTTCAGAATCCCTTGGGTGCATTTTTTCAGTAATTTTATGCTCCAGAAAATGCTCAACGTTGCCATAGAAAAAAAAACCCAAACAAACCCCAAAACAAAACCAACAAAAACTGTGTGCTTTTTTCATATCTCTTGTAGGATTTCCTGTCTGTCTCATCCAAAACCTTCTCTTATTCTGCTAGGTTTTTGGATAAACTCAGTTTTAGAGGTAGTCAATCCCCAGCAGATTCCCATGGTAGCAAATAGAAAGAAATCTTCCGAAAGAAAGCCCAAAAAGAAGAGGCAGCCAAGCCCCTACAGAATATTAAGAAAGTTGACATGGTTTTTGTTATAAAGCTTATGGAATGGCATCTGTGGTCCCATGTAGAAAGTGAATTTTTCAGTTGTGTTACTGTGAAACATAAATTGCCAACTGGGATCAGTCTATTGTCAAGGTTTAAAGTCAGACATTACAGGTCATAGGAACCAAATAAACAACAGAAATTGTTTACACAACACATCTATCCCATCCACAACATTTATCAATTGTAGAAATTCTGAAAGGTATGCAGGAAAATATCCCTGCAGCTTTTTAAGGGTCTGTGAGAACTTCTCCCCTGTTTTCTGTGGTCTTCCCAGTGGTAATAAACTTCCCAAATCTCTTTCATCTGTTCTTTGACATCAAATAAGTCTCCATTCTGATGAAATAGATACCCATGCCCCATTATTGTCCACAGCTCAAGGAACTTACAGGCGTCTCCTATTGTCTCCACCTTATAGACATCATAGTTATCTATGATTTCATCAAAAGTGGTATAGAGCTTGTTCAGGAATTCTACCACTTGGTAAGGTGTGCTGCTACTGGACAGCTGAGTGAAGCCAACAATGTCACTGTTAAAACACAACAAAAAGAACTTATTAACCATTGCAGATTGGTAATCCCAAACACACAGTAATAATTTGTCAGTGAAATTACCTCTTTCTCAGTGGTTCTTTCACTAAGGAACTTACAGAATAGTTTTGTCTTCAGAAATGTACTTAAACGGAAAACAGACTACTTCCATGTAAAAGGACTGACTAACCTAAGTCTTTTTGCTTACAAATGCAGGAAACCACTTTTTACAGCTAGACTTTAATCTATGACAGACTAAGTTGTCTTCAATTTTGGGTTATGTACCAATGAAAAAGGGGAATTTTATAGCTGTTCATTTATGACAAGTGAAGACATGCAATTTCTGTGTTGCTTCATGCATACATACTAAGTCATAGACTGTAAATCCATATGGAGTCTAGCGATAGACATGTTTCCTTTACACAGCTAAATGCTGGAACCTTTACTTGGACCTATCTTATGAAATACACATGCATGTATGTGTAACACTCATAAAATGACACGTTACTGTGTGTTAGAGCCCCACAGTAATCTCATTTTTTACTTCAGTAATTATAATGATAAACGGAGATGTGAAAATTTTGAAGGACACTCATTTGAAGAATTAAACATTGCCACCAGTACAATAAATGGCAGTGTAGGTAGAAATTCTGTACTCAGGTAGGAGCTTCACCTCTACCAGGAGTCTAGAAGTCTCTTCAGTAGGAGTCAGTTCTAATCTTGTCTTTCATTTTTGTTTACCTGAAAAAGATGGTGGCACTTAAGTAACTTTGAGCTTGTGCATGTTTTCCCTGCCTGAGATCATCTGCTACTTGCTTTGGCAACATACCTGTTGTAGAAAGTAGAATATTGTTACTTTTTTGACATGGATAATAGCATACAATAAACAGAATATGTTTGTTAAAAGGTATAAAAGCAATGTTTGTAAATGTGAAATGTCCTGAAGGTGAAAGCACCAAAATCTGCTCTGCTGTAGTGTGAGAATTCACAGTAAATCTCACTGAAAACAAGTCCATATTTTTCAGATGAGCCATAAACTTCAGTTTAAACAGACTAATATCTATATTTTCCAAGCAAGAGTAAGCTTGGAATCTAATTGTGTGACTTGGGGTATTACTAACTTTTTCTTTGTAAATTCTTTGCTATTGTTTTCTTCCTGTGTTATGTTTTTTTACTATCTTTAATCTGATATTTTATGATATGTGTTTCTCCTATCTTGCACTTTCACAGCATTTTCCCTTTTTTCTCCTCGATGTTATACTTGTTTCTTTAGCCCTTTTCTCTTGTAAAAGTCCAGAAGATACACTAAGATCAAAAGTAACCTCAGTCAAAAAAGCAATTTTCCAGCATATCTAACTGTACCAAAGGACTTCCGTGCAAAATCAGAGTGAGATTACTATGGATTCTGGAGTCATAGTTCTCAGATGAGTGCCCTAATCTTTAGGGGGAAATTATCAAAAGCAGCTAAATATCTTTCCAGCTTTGCAAGGAATAAGTCTGCTATTACATTGGCAACTAAATGTTACCTATTAAATAATCGCCTATCAAAGGGTTTCCATTTGTAATTAAACAGCTAAAATCAGATTATTATTAAGAATACCCAGTATTTTTGTTAAATAACTTACTATACAACAGACGATCAGTCTTCTGTTTTTCTTGCATTAAATCCTGGGTTCTCTCAGAAACCAGTATCTCCAGATGTTTGCTGTATTTCTCCATCTAAATAACATAGAGAAATACATAAAATAATTATTTTACTGAAACAAGTTCATAGTTGGATAAGATTTAAACATTTGAATGTTTCTGTTTTCAAAACATTCAGATAAGCAAAGGCTCAGGTCTGAGACAGTCAATTTTTTCTTACAAATCCAAAGATCAGATTTCTCCCTAGGTAAATTTATGATTCTAGATTTGAGATTGTTGCGTGCATGTAAGAGGGTCGAGGCAAATTCCAGGCTTTTCAAAGTCTGTTTAAACAATAGGGGTCAAATCGAATGCAGAGACCAATAGACAGACATGGATTAAAACCAAATGTACAGAAGTCTCAATATTTTATCAAAAGCTCAAAATGCTTTTTCATAAATTATCCTTCTATACTATGCCTTTTGCAACCTTGCTATGTGTGATGCAAAAGGCTGTGGAGACAAGTCTTTTTTCTATGATGAGGTGCTTAAGATACTCTGCTAAAAATCCATTTGTAAACATGCTGTTTGTGGCTTTCAAGGATTTTGTATCCCCAGTACTGTAAGACCAATACCAAGCCACTTGGAAAAGGGAAATATGGTTACCTGTGAGTGCATTAAACCCAAACATTTTACTGAAGAAACAAAAGTATTAAGCCCTGAAAAGCTGAGAAAGTTAAGAAAAACATGACGGAAATAGAATGAGAAGGAAAGATGATTCTCAAGCAGAACTGCAGCTACAATCAGCCCATCAGAGGTAAATGAATTACTTTGGATTTTCTTATCAAACAAGGGGTATGAGATCAAAAAACAGACCTGAAGGACAGAGGTGAAAATTATTGCAAGTGAGCAGGTTGACATGAATCGGATTAAAAAGCTAGATTTACCAGAGTCATCATCATGTCAACAGGGCTAACTTTATTAGGATTCATCTTGCACAGCATTTTCTTGACTTGTTCAAATGTAGGCCTTTGGGCTGGGTTATTTTTTCTGCATTTTCTGATTAACTGTAGCAGAGAAAGAGAGCAAGAAAAGCAAACAGCTTTTGTCATTTTAAGCACAGGCAGTGTTTCTAGTTAATACTACTATTTTCTTGGTGCAAACAGCACATGAAAACTCTATCTGTAGCTGGTGAAAAGTGGCTGATCTATCCTGAGGTCTCTGGAGTTTTATAGATCTATGCTAAATGAAGGGTGTTAGTTCATGAATATGCTGCTTGCAGGAAATAATGGATTAGATGATCACATTCCTTCTGTGAAACACTGCTTAATTTCTTGTCTTGTGCTTTAAGACAGGGTTATGCTGCTGAAGGCACATGCAGTTTTCAGAGGGCTTGTCTAAACAAGAAATGCACAAAAGATTAAAATTTCAACTACCCCTTAAGAATGTTAGCTCCCAACTAAAATCTAGTGTTGCCTATGAAAAGTTTGTCGTATTTTGGGTGCTACAAGCCAGCAAAGGTGAATTATATAGCTCTTAAGCTGGAATGAGGATGCCACAGTCTTGTGATTTAATTGAACCGGGAAGGAGTGTATTTTGTTTTATTAGACATCTTAAGGCTACTGAACACATAGTCCTTTTTTATGAGAATCAAACCAAACACATACTTTGTCTGAGACTTTGTCTGAGACACATGCTTCACTACTTGGAAGTCCTTTGCCAGTAATCTAAATAGACATTACTAATATAAAATATGTATGGAACTAATCACTTTAAATAAAATTAAAATGCAAAAAACTCAATGATTTAATATTAAAACCATCATTTATTACAGTAACAATTTGAAGGGACAATGGAAATATTCAATTTGTCAGAATGACAGGATATTAAAGCATTTCATTGTGCTCTGTTTGAGATGTACTTCACTCCTGGGTTGTTTCCATTCATCAAAGGTAAGATTGCCATAAGACTTCTAGAACATGGCTTAAATTCACTTCAGTAAAGAATTTTTGTACAAAATATTGTATTTATCTCACTCACCTCTATGTAATCTGTGGGACATGGACAAGAATTCCCAGCCTTTCCCGAAATTAATTCTGCCAAAGGGGGGCACGAAGAATATTCACCTGAATGCACATCATCTTTCTAAAGAAAAACGGATTAAGCAGTGTTGAAACAAGTGGTGTGTTTTTCATACTACCCATTGAAAACATATTCTTGGGATCATCATTACTTTTATGATATGCTCCTTGTCACTTCCAGATCAGCTTTTTTACGTAAGTATACAAAGAAAAAAGAAAGAAAAAAAAAAAGATGTAACTCTGTCTAAATGAGATGGCCTTGTGGAAAGCCTTTTTCAAGGTTGAAAGATTTTAATCTCAGTGTTTATATGAGGTAAACAACTTTTGAGATAAATGAATACTTGGCAAGACATTGAGAAACTTGAGAAACCACAAGGCCTACACTGATTGTTTGTGTACTATTACAAACCATCAGAAATGGAAGAACGGCAGTTTCAGGTCTTCATAAGAAAGTTTTTCCCTGTGAGGGTGGTGAGTCGCTGGAATGGGCTGCCCAGAGAAGCGATGAATGCTCCATCCCTGGCAGTGTTCAAGGCTGGGCTGGACAGAGCCTTGGCTGACATGGTCTAGTGTAAGGGGTCCCTGCCCATGGCAGGAGGGTTGGAACTCAGTGATCTTAAGGTCCTTTCCAACCCAAACCATTCTATGATTCTATGATTCACTGTTACATTCTTCTTAAATTATTTCAGGTAGAACATGGTTATGTATCTACAACATCTGGTTTCAAGTTATTAAAGGTGCATTTTTTGTGCTTGCCATTAAGCACTGACCAGAAGACAGGTGCAAAGTAGACTTTTTGCTGATGAAGAGTAGCTCATTTGCTCTTCTAGCATATTCTTATCACTGTAAGACTGACTGAAAGGGTCTATGCGTGGAAAAAAAGGGAAGGAACAACAGCAGAAAAAGGGTGTTATGGCATACCTTCCTGCTCCACCCCTCCCCAGCCACCATTAAGCCTCACATAGCTAACCAAAAGGCAGTTCTGGAGTTACGTTATTTTTTTTATACACTCTTCGTCAAAGTCCTGAAGAGAAGGTTGGTAGATGTATGATGAAGCCCTGACTGCATGCTCCTTTGGAACTGAACTTGCTCCCACAAAATCAAAAGGAAAACACACACTCAAAAAATAAATCAAAGCTGCAATTAGTCAGAGTTTGGGTCGTATTTTCAGCAGAACCCAAATCAATGTTGTCAAGTAAACTTTAAAGTTCATCTTTACTTACTGACATAGGGTCACTTCTTGTGGCAATTTCTAGTAAAATGATGGCATAACTGCAGAATAAAAACAAACCAAAATCTCAGTGAAAGAACAGTTAATGGAGTCAGTGATTTTACCTTTCCATGATTTCTTATGCCTCCCTATTTTATGACTGAAAGCACAGCATCCCAAAAGGGAGGTTATCTGTGTTGCTATCTGTGTTTTCAGAGATCTGTCAATGACCGCTTCATTGCAGTCTCCTCTCACAGTTACCAGTCTCAGAGATGAAGCATTTGAATTTGATGGACAGCAAAGCAATTTTCCCTGGAAGAATTAACGGAATCTTTAGGGGTTATGTTCAGGGACTTACATCATCTACCAAGTAAACATGTAGAACAGGTTTTTGCTGTACTCAACAGGCAGATGCAGGTTCATCAGTAATATCACCTGGAGGAGTAGCTTCTTTTCAGGATTTTGGTGAATCTCCATAGTCAAGGAGACAGCATGTCCAGAATATATCTTTTACAGTAAGTATTTTTGCTTGTTCTTTCTGAATTATATTTTAATCATCATCTTCTTCCTCTGATGAACCAAGGCCAAACACATTCATCAGTGGTGAAGAATGGATAAAAGTGGAATAACAGCTGAGTGTTCAGTTTCCTTAATTGAACACACTGGAGATCTAGAACAGTGATCTCTAAGAAGCCAGCACCTCCTCTAGCCAGCAGTCCTGATAAAGATGCTCTTGGCTCTTTGTGTGTTTAAACTATGTAATAATTAACTCTCAGCATGGATCATGACTTAATGACATTTATTTTTATGTGCTTGCAATCTGCTATATTGCTAAGGGTTGCTCTGTTTGGTAAAGAATTCTGCCTATATAATGGAGTATGTCTATTTATCTTTCAGTCCACTTGTGGACCACCACTGGCAAATCAAATAATGTGTATAAACTACACTGAATACTGTAGAAATTAATCTGATGAGATTCAGGTGTTAATTTGGGGGTTATTCAGTAGTAGGAAGGAATAGCAATCCTGGTGAGACAGCAAAGCTGAAACAGATTTTCAAGGAGAGTACTTACATGATGGTAACTCTGATAAAAGCAGTATTGATTTTGTTCAGCTTAAGCAACACTGCTCAAAAAAGTCCTAATATAGTGGATAATGAAATTCACATAACAACTGCAACTTAGGAAGAGCCAGTCTAGGAGAAACTGTGACTGGAAACAGCCTCTTCAGCTCAAAGAGGAGCTGCTTTCATGCTCCTGTTCTCATTTCCATTTTAGCTTTCCCATCTGACCAGCACATTCCCTGAGGAACTTTAAAAACAAGTGATTCATCTGTAAAAGCACACAAAATTACAAGTGACACTCCTGCAGTTGCTACTCATTTTTCATTTGGGCTATACCTTCTGGAATATTAACGGACATAGATAAAAACTGAGGAACCCAAGACTGGGACACTGCTCCGGGACCATAAGCTCACATACATATATCAAGAATGCTTAGCACATGCTCACATCATCAGTCATCAATTGTGGTACAATGCAGGTTCTGAAAAATAGCTTAGTTAAGAAGACAACCCTTTTAATGCTACATGGTACATCTCTTCCTTTCTTCCCTGACTGTATGTTGCTCTTTTCTGTTTTCATTTCTTACTGGTTTTCCTTTTTTTCACGAAGAAAAGATTAAGTGCAGTATAACAAAAGACCTGGATTTTTAGACATGGGACTGAGAGCAAGATGGATTTAGCAAGCATACACTGAATCTGTCAAAAGTCATTGTAGTTATCCATGATATGAGTGAACCAGCTCTTAGCACTATTTTAAGGGGAGTGCTTTGGCAAGAAATAGCTTCAGGAGGCCAGATTGACTGCAGTCAAGTAATGATATCTAACCTGAACAGGGGCTATGTGTAAACCAGGCAAGCACCAAGGAAACATTTTATGGAATGTCTGCTGGTTGCAGGGCAACAATAAACTGCAATTTATAAGGCAATCCTAAAATTACTTCTTAGCTGGAGCACAATACTTCCTAAGATCAGTGAATGTTGGAAAAGTAAAGACTGACAGAGGACAAAGGACAACAGAAATATCAACACAGTGACAAACTGCTGTTACCTGAGCTATTTTGAAGAAAATTCTAAGGGCATGTTTAAGCCTATAGATATAAATACTCTTGAAACTTCAAATTGTTGCTTACATAACCTTACAGAATGAACTACAATTAATAATGTTCAAGCACATTGCATACACATACATTTCTTTACAAGGGAATAATGTGTTTTAATCCAGTAAAACTTATTTATAAAATTAAGTCTTTATGTAACTTTTAATGAATCCTAATTGAAAAATGGGAAAGACTTGAACAACGCTCTTTGTTTCTGCTACTACTTCTTCAATGAAAGCTCTGCATCAATCACTTAAGGCAGTAAGAATTTGTTGTGGCATTGGGCAAGCCATAGTAAAACTCAGTTTTTGCTAAAACCCAATAATAGCTACCCTTTGGTAAATGCTGTTCATAAATAGTGCTAATAATCATGACTCTTTATGCTTAGCTGTTTTGCTGTATCAGCATTTCAGTCTCATTGAATTCCATTTCTTTACATTCTGCTAGCTACCAAAGTCACCAGGAAATAGAAAACTTCTTCTGGTCTGGGAACGTAGCAGCAAAAAGTAAGAAAAAAGGGCCAGAAATATCCTGTAGTACCATTCTGCATTTCATCCTTTCAAATGCTTTTAGCAAAGTACTGAAAATAAGCAGACAGAGGAAGTATAATTGTTATGAAATAGAGTCACTAAGATCACAGTGTTTTTCCTACTTAAACAGAAAAATCACATGAGAACTAATAAGTATAGGTTTGGGTTTATGTAAACTTAGTTCAAAGACTTTGTCATCAGATTATTATTCTCTGAAAATTCAGTTGTAATCCTGTTTGTCTGAAATGTGTTTGGATAGAAACTATCCATCACTGTCAAGACTAAATCTGATAGGCAAATAAGACATTGCAAAGTGATTTCCTAAAAAGGTTTTCAAAAGGAAAGGAATGAAAGTATTAACTAGTGTATCTCTTTCCTTTTTCCTACCTTTTTCACTGCAAACCAAACATTGTCACTGTGTCTATGCAGCAAAATAATGTATTGACAGTAATTATAGAATTATGGGATGCATATGTGCATTATGACATCCTAGAAAATTGATGCTATTAACTTTTAAAGTGTTGCCATTATTGTAAATAATCTTTTTTTTTTTCTTTTCATAAGAAATGGCAACAAAACCAGATTAGTAGATAACAGCAGATTTTTATTCCTTTGGATTCTATCAGTTCAGAGTAATTCCTTATAAATCATAGGCCAACTCTGCATTTATATGATGTCAATGAATTCAGTATTTGGTTAACTACCTTGAAAGAGAAGATCCGCTGACCTCTTTGCTGTTTTTTATTCCAAGATCGATGCTTTTAAATGTCCAACCAAAACATTTACCAGCGTGACCACAGAATTACACTGAGCCTAACTGTGATTAAAGAATACTCAATTTGAAGTTAGATTCTTAATTGTGAGAAAGAGCAAAAATTGACTACCTGTAGACATCTGTCATAGAATTGGGTTCATAGTCTGAAAGGGAGAGGATTTCAGGAGCTGCGTAAATCTGTGTCAAATGCTGCTGGTATGAGCTTGACCCCTCCAGAGAATCTTCTTTTCTGTATGATTGCAAACCATAATCTAACATGGAAGGAAACAGGAAGCAAACTATTCAGTGGGTACTTCTCTGAAACACATGCATTAGTAGGCAGTAACAGAGAACTAGTCTAAAGGAATTTATTTTCCTTATTTGAAATACACATCTTAGTGTGTGTCTGGTGGTCTCATCCCCTAATTCAATTGCAAATATAGGATCTGCAAAGCAAATATTTGGGTTAGACTACATGACAGCAGGCAAGTTGAACTACATGGCTCCTTCCAATCAGAATTATTTTATGATTTTATAAAATTATATCCAGAAAACATGCTTATTTCAATGTAAGAGTTAGCTTGCAAATGTAGGCTTCTCTCCTGCTCATCCCCTGATCCTTATCTGTGATGGCAGGAATAATTGCAAGTTAGACAGACTAGAACTACTGAAAATCAGATGGTGGGCTTTACTTGCACACCAAAACAAAAGCAGCATAAATGTGGAACATCTTTGCAGGTATACTTTTAATATAACATAGAGATTCCCAGCATGTGACTCAGCACTGAATAGGAGAAAAAGCCAACTGACTTCAGTTTCCTTTCGGATGTAAAACAGCACTCTGCTGAGTGGATAGGAAGACATGATGCAGATGTCTGGGTTTGTCTGGAATGACCTTTAATTAATATGGTCCTAGAACTTCATTCTTTATGTTGAAGGTTGTTGGAGGTTATTGGAGGTTTTCAAATAGCTCCCACATTGGTTATTTGTGAGCTATCTTTAACATTATTGCATCCAGATAAAGCATGAATATTTGAAATCTCTGCAGTGCCACCAGTTAAATTCTGAATAATTTCAGAGATCCCACTTAATTCAGAAGAGCTGTGCTACTGTGGTGCAGTTGATACAGTCCAGCTGTCTCAATTCTTTATGCTTTTCTCCAGAAAAGGCTCTAAGCAATGTAAGCAGTTCTGAAGGCAGCAGGATACTAAATGATTTGGAGAAGCAGGCATGACCCTGTGAAGGAGACATAGACATAGGATGAACCGTTGAAAGACAAATCTGTTGCTGCTGGTTTTGATATGACTGTGGGTTAGACAGTGTGATAACTACTTTGGGAAAGAAGTAGAAGAGGCAATCACTGCTTTCATTCCCTTTGGCAGCTGCAAACTACACTAAACTCCAGTGGTTTTCCTGTCCCCATGAGCTGTCTTCCCCCACCAGGAGCAGACCAGACCTGTAGTTCTTGCTGTGAGAATACAATTCAGTTTTGTGTACAGGACTGAAAAAGTCTGAGTTAATTCTGCTTTTCTCCGTTAAACTACATTGTGTTTATCAATCAGTCAGCATAATTACATGTGTTCACAGCACTGTCCATGGCTCAGGTTTTCTCCCTGTATCATAACTGAGAATGAAACAGAATTTCTGGTCAGACTGATGTTGATGGACTCCATCATTTCTGGGATCTGCTGTGTGCATCAGTGACACATGACAAATGACTTGACATGGTAACATAACATGAAACTTGCTTCAAGATGAGAAAGTTATAGTAAAGTCTGGCATAGTCAACATTTCCACATGAAATGTCAACATGGAAGTGCTTGGGAGGAGGACTGAGTGTGAAATATATATGCATTAGTGGTTTAGCTGGAAAGTTTTGAAATTTTGTTTGTTCTTTTTACCTGTTATTTTACAAACCCATCGGTCATCTACAACACAGTTACTAGATTTCAACCGTCCATGATACATTTTGTGATGGTGAAGATAAGCCATTCCTTGTGCAATATCAGTAGCAAAAGAAAACCTGAAAGAGAAAAATCAGTGAGCTAGTATTTCCACTCAACCTTCACTTAAATGGCTCCAAAGCCTACTGAAGTTGTTGGGAAGCCTCTCTGTGACTTCAACAGCTTTCAGTTTGTGTTCCCACACTCATTTTACCAATACACTTATTGGTTGTTGAAAGCCCTTAACTCCCACCCTGTTTAAGTCCACAAAACTTTGCTGAAGGCAAACATCAGGCAGAAGTAGCACAAAGATTGTTCTCAAAAAACAATGTCATTGTCTTTGTGGAAGTTCCATTGACAATGTGAGCTCATTTTCTGTCTTGATTTTTAATTAAATGGGAATGCCAAAGATACTTCAGAAAAAAATGAAGTCACATGAGATAAAAGGTTTAAAACCAGTTTTGCAGTATAACTAGACTCGGTTGAAAAGACACTGGCTGAACATGTCCATCACTAAAGATATGATTGCTCAAAAATCCAGAAGACAAGTTTGGATGCATATTTAAATTTGATTTGTTTCTTACTTTTTCATTCTTTCCATATTACGGTGCAGGCCTGTCTATCCAAGGACTTTATCTAAAATAAACATCTTGTCCTAAACTACACATAGGACAGTTTGTTTCATGTAGCTTTGCAGAATTTTTTTTGTACCTGAAACCCCAGTTCAAAGGAACATCTTCATTGAGCAGAACATCACTCAAGCTGCCTTTGGGGCAGTACTCTGTCACAATGGCAACATTTGGCACTTCTATACAACCTCCAATGAATTTGCAGAGATTAGGATGGTCAAGTTCCCTGTGAAAATCAACAGAAATCACAGCACACCTGCAATTTTCATGGATATACCTCCTGGTTTTTGTAGGGTAACTCAAAAACCAAGTGCCTTGTCTCACAAGGTAGAGACAAAAGTAAAACAGGTGTCAAAAAAAAGTTTAAAAAAGAGGAACATGAAGTAAGTCACATTTGGACAGACTGTAACCCTTAAAGAAAAATGGGACAACATACAAGTCTCAGGTTTCACTTCTTACCTCACTTGTTTTACTTCTTTACGTATAGATTTGGACAGCATGAACGCCTTCTTCATTATTTTTTTTATGGCCACTCTTCTCCCATCACTGAAACAGAATGAAATGCTGTTCACAGAGTTTTAGGCCAACTTCATAATCCGACAGACTATAAAAATGGACTGGATATTTCTTCAATAGTGGGCAGCTTCATCTCTCTAGAGATGAAGCACAGAATTTAAGCATATGCATACACAGGTGTAAATCTGAGTATATGACAGGTGACAGGGTCCTGTTTCTATGGTAAGGGAAACATTAGATAATACATTCAGGCATCTTTGATCTGTGAATGACATTTAGAATGTAAGACTGTTACAGTTAGTTGAGGCACTTTGATGGTGGAATAGCAGCAAAAGAAAATGTCAAAGACAGTGAAACACCTGCAGTGAATTTCCTGCTGTTGCTTCTATCTACTGTTTTGAAGAACCACCACTGATATTAAACATCCTTCTGTTCTCATCAGATGAAGCATTCTCAGTGATGAAGCAGCTAAGTTTGATAGACAGCAAAGCAACTTTCCTTGGAATAATAGAGGAATCCAGTGGAGATACATGCAGGAATTTAAGTGGTACCCACCATACAAATAGTACAGGGGCTCTGGTATAGCAGAGGTAGGTGCTTCATTGATGAGACTGAATGCCGCATTCTTACACCTTTCACCCTCGATGAATGTGATTGACTTGGCTCATCCAAGGAAGAGGATGATGATGAAAATGTCATTATTCAGAAAGAAACAGCAAAAATGCTCACTATCTATGAGCATCTATGCTGGCCACAGTGTCTCATCAATGAAGTGCCTGTAATTTTCCAGAACAGTGGTCTATGCTGAAAAGGCAGCTGCTCCCCTAAGCTAGTGATTCTAAGTAAGCTCCTCTACCCTGCAAAGCACAGATCCTGCCCATTGTATACAAATGGTAGATATTACTTTCATCTTTGCACATGTTCTGTCCTTACTCCCATAATTATATTATTTTTATGTGGAAAATTGTTTTCTGTATAGCAGAATATGGCTATACTGCTTGCCATATAGTATTATGATGTACGTATAGTGTGATCCAGAGGTGAAATGCTCAGTATTTTCAGTCATATTATCTGGGTTAAGGACAAGATTTTTAATATGCTACTGAACAGGATGCCACTCTTTAGTGCAAAGAACCTATCTGTGCTCTGCCTGCATTTTAGAAAAAGGGCTGCATAAAAAAAAGAAACATGACAACCAAACCAGAAGCCTAGCATGTAAGATATTCCACAGCCAGTGTACAGAATAGAAGTCAGATGATGGTATTAACTTACTGAATTTGACCTAACAAGAGAAATGTAAGCTTTTACTCTATCTGTCAACAGTAAAGTGGCAAGAACCAGAAAGAAAGGTTGAAACTATAGTATAATGGGTAGTGCATTAAACAATTAATATATTGACTTACTATCTTCCAGTCTGGGTGAAATACTGTTTCCTGGGCACGTTAACAGCAGCAGTGCAGGAGCTCAGAGCAGTGATACAGCTAGCATTGGAGTCACTGGGTACCGGGGGAGCACTCATGATGCTTCCTATTGCTGTCTGTACTACGTGATCTAAATGGGATGTGGGATAAGAAAAAGCACCCGAAGATGCATGTTATTGGCAAGGTAGAGACTCCAGAGGCAGCCCAATATAAAGAATTATGCAAATATTTGCATTTTGGCTGGTCTTGTTTACATTAAGACAGAAAGCCAAAAAGTAAAAAGTTCCAGAGATGATTCATTGCCACAGAACTTTCCCATTAAGCCTCAGGATTTGATGCAAGTTTTGTTTCTCTGCTCTTGGGATGATTAGCCTTTGTTGCTACTTTGAGGCCAAGGACAGAACTCAGGGAAGCAGGGGAAGCCCTATACCATACTTTAACAACTCGATTTGGAGCTTCTAAAAGACTCTATAAAGTACAGGGATGTGGGAAGTGATTCTAACACCAGACGGAAGCCAGAGAAGAACAACAATACAGTCAGATGAAAAAAATCAGTGATCTTAATGCATATTTTTTAATCTCTGTTGATCATCTTAAGGTAAAAAAATTGACTTATACAAGATTTAATTAATTACATAACATTTCACCATCCTCAGCTGAAATCCAGATTTAGCCAATTAGTCTCAGCATTGCTGAAAACTCTTAACTCTCACTGGTATCAGTATCCAGCTTGTCTGGGGAAGCTCAGCATCTTGCCCTGCATCAGGATTGCCATGTACCCACACAGTAGTATTGTCCATATGCAGTTCCAAAGTGCATTGACATTTGGAGTCATTCTGTGGCATTCCACCCAGAAATATATTACAGATCCCTGAGATAACTTTGATAATAAGTGTGCGTGTATATACATATATATGTGTGCATGTGTGTGGTGCAATGCACCAAAAAATGGAGTTATCTTGAAAATAGGTTTTCATAGTACAGGCTACATACCCTGGGAACATCACTACTCATGTGCTTCCATTAGATAACTTTATCAGGCTACTATGGATATCTCTGAACAGCTCTGTCTGGAGAAGACATACTGTCTGTTTCCAGATATCATCATATTATAATTCCTCATTACTGTTAATTATCACTCCTAAGCCTGATACCTTGCCAACATCTGTTCTTTACAGCAATGTGGATATCATACCAAAACTATACAGAAAGTAATGTTCAAGTCCAAGGCTGAAAGTATCTCTACTATATGTTAACACTAGTATACCTTGACACTTCTACTAGCAACACAGGGATATAGGACAGATAAAGCAGACACCTTTCTAGCAATTTCTCATAGAAACAGAAAATGAGAAAGTGTATATCAGTGCAGATCCATCAACATCAGCAGATTTCTGCTTTATGTTTACCCTTTTTTGAGGGTCTAAAAGGGCATTGTTTTCCTTAAAAGGGCTAGTACAATGAACAACAAAAGTAAATAACCTATACCTATTTTAAGTGTAGTATATTAAAACACATTATAACATCTGATTTATTCTTAACACATTTAGTTAGAACCAGTTAAATCACATTTTACATCCAGCAGTAAAATAAAAAAACAACTCTGGCTACAATGAATTACTTTTTGCAGGAAGTCTGTCATAGACAGCGACAGTAAGAGAAATTAAGATTTCATTATATTTGTGCAAATCCAGAGCAATTTAGTGAGAGCAATTATACAGATTGATAAATCCTTTGAAGCAACTGTAATTTATTTTTTCCAAGTTCAGAGGTCATCTTTTTGGGATAGGCCTCTCTTTTTTAATTAAAAAATCACCATAAAAAGAAGGATACTATTTCAGAATACTTTGACATCTAAAGTTTCAATAAACAAAAATATCAGTAATCAATCCAGAGAGATTACAAAGATGAAGCTTTGGATATGTTTTTCACAAATTGGTTCACTTTAGTAAGACCCCTAAAACATATAATTGTGATTGTGATAATTTCTCAAAATCACTAAGGAAACTGATCATAGAATCAAAGTGACAAGTTACTAACCTTGTTTAATGCAGGTAAAGTCTATAATCCAGCTTTCATCCCAAAACATCTTTTGTTTCTGATATTGAAACCACTACAAAAATAAATCAAGTTAATTCCTGGTGTAGCCCTACTGCCTTTGAAGGAATTAAACAGTGAATATTTTTTACTACATATGAAAGTTTATAAGTATGCAAACAAAATTTGATGTTTAAGCATCCAACATTTATCTTAGGAGTAATATTAGAACCAAGAAAAGGCTTAGAAGAGAAGAGTATCTAATAAATATCTCAAAAACTGTACAGTCTGTATTCTAGAATCTAATTAATTGTCAGATTTTGAATTGGTTACAAACTGTCCCTTATTATCAATATTTCTTAAGAATTTACATCTCAGCTTGGACATCAGATGAGAGATTTACGTTGCCTAATGGCATGGAAATATCCTATGTTATGTAAGTGCATGACAAGAACACATGACTTCCCAACTCCAGGTTAAGGAGAAGTACAACTTATGTCCTGCAATAGAATTAGTCCTCAATCCACAAATGAGGTCATACTATGTCAGATACTCTAGCATAAAGAGCATCAGGCAGGAAATCTGCGGATACTTGCGAAGAAGTTATTGGTATAAGAGTAGATCCTCTGTAGGGCTGAAATGCAAAACTAACATGGAAAGTGTAAACACAAGCTTTCAAAATAGGAGCAGCAGATTAAATTACTGAGTTGTTATCGCTGCAGTCAATGCCAAAATACTAAAACACAGCAGCATTTTACCATCATTATACCACTTTCTATAGTGTGGAATTTAATACTAGGGTATACATTGGAACAGGTAACAAAAGCCCAGATAATTTGCAAGGAACATGGTGTGGAGATCATGTCAATATCTTGGTAGAAATTCATGACAAATATAGAGCTCACTGAATCAAATTAAGTCTTCCCATCAATTTCAAAAGTTTGTGAGAATGACAGCTATATTTTGTCTTCCAAAAGTATGACTGAACAAAGACGCATTAGCTAGAAGTGGCCATTGGGCTTGCTACAGACCCTGATATCAAGAAATCCTCTTCTCTACTTATATGATTAAAGAAGACACCAGTTTTCCAGATTTATCTTTTCTTTTTTACATTAATTGCTAAACTAGATAAAAGAATCTTTCCTATCTTGTTTACTTATCACCTAAATAAATCATGAACAAAAAAAATAAAAAGATGCTACTACAGAAATTAGCAGGTGTAAGTATATAGAAATGCAAGAAGAAAAAAATCCAGAAAAAAATAGCAGAAATAATAGGTAATTTTTCCTACATGAACGTTAGATAAGCCTACGCAAGGCCAAGAAACTATTGCTTTTTCTAAAATGATAACTGATTAAAAGTGTCTGCACTTCACATCTGTCCAATTTCTATTAGATAGTATGGTTTACTGGATAAGGACTATAAACACATTGTCACAACTGCCCTGTGGATTATAAATTTTAAACCAGTTTTCAACATTTCTGTCCCTAACTTAAAGAGCTACACAGAGAGGCACAGAATAGCAAAAATATCTAATCGTGATCCAGTGGGCCATCAGACTTAGAGAATTATAGAGTCAACTAGATTGGAAAAGACCTTTAAGATCACTAAGTCCAACCATTACCTCAGGACCATCAAGACCTTCACTAAACCATATCACTGAGGGCTTCATCTACATGTTTTTTGAACACTTCCAGGGACAGTGATTCTACCATTCTTCTGGGAAGCCTATTCCAATGCCTGATCACTCACTGTGACGCAATTTTTCCTAATTTCAATATCCAATCTAAACCTTTCCTGGCACAGCTTAAGGCCACTTTCTCTTGTCCTATCACTTGTTACTTGGGAGAAGAACCCAACCCCC